>APFE030601710.1:3855-26155 GCA_000404065.3 Pinus taeda | reverse complement strand
CCTGGTCTTTTAAGACTCAACTCCTTTATTGTTTTTGCTAGAATAGGAATCTCTCTAATGGCTTGTAACAAGGGAATCTTGATACAGACATTCTTCAATTCATCTAGAAAATCATAGTCCGGCAACAAGATTTGTTTTTCCAACCCCTTTGTCAATTTGTAATCTTTCAGGAAAACGAGGTGTGGATGAAGATGCAAGTTTCTCAACTATAGGAGTTGCGGGGGTTAACTCTTTTTCTTTTTCTTTTTGAGTGCTTGGGTTTTGAAGAGATGCTTCAGAACCTTTATTGGCTTCAAGAGAATCTTCCTCAGAAATGCTTTGCTTTTGGGCATCCATAGAAGGTTTATCTAAAACTGTACCAGATCTGAGTTGTACATCATTGAGAGGAACAATCATATAGGTAGGAAATTGTTGAACTTGTATTATGTAAGCATTTTTAGGGTTTTTATTGTTGGTGTTTGGCAATGGCTGGGAAGGAAGTTGATTTGGCTTCTGTTGGAATGGAAGCAAGAGCTGAGAATTTTGATTCTATTGAGAAGGTTGTTGTTGTGGAAATGGCAATGATAGTTGTGAATTTTGATTTGGAAGTTGTTGAGCTTGTTGGTTTTGAAAATATGGAGGATATTGATAAAATTGAGAAAATCTCCCATAAGGATTTTGCATACCTTGTACCTTGATGAAATGGGGATTTTGTGGTGGGCCAGGTTGTTCCGAAGGATTCCAATTTGGTGGGGGTGAAAGTTCATGCGAGTGTTAAACCCTTGGTTTTGTTGCCCCTGCAAAGGTCTCCTGCACAAAAACAGAGAGGACTTCAATGTATTGATTCTTCTTGGAAAGACAATTGAGCCAGGAATTGAAGGGACCAATTCCTTGGTCTCATGATTCTCTGAACAAATCACACATGTTTCTACAACTTTTGCATCCAAGGGACATTCCCTTAGAGCATGTTTCTTTCTACATTTTGGGCAAAAGATGGCCAAAGCTTCAGCTCGTGCTTTCTGCTTATTGTGTATCGTAAGAGTGTCTAGTTGCTCACTAAGACTCCCTAAGATATCAGTTTTGAATTCATCAAGCATATTGCCAATCTTAGCCCTAGTTACTGATCCAGTTGCAGATTTGTTTGCTCTGATGAGAGAAGGATCTCTAGGCCATTTTCCAGTTTTAGATTTTCCCCTTGAGAGATGGACACATAGCTCTACTATATCATGAAGTGGAAGTTGAGATATGTCTCCTTTTCCCATCATGTTCAAAATATATATCCATTCATCTCTAATGGCTTTTAATAGAAGGGCTTTCAAGGTCTCCTCATCTGAGTTACTCATTTTTGCTCTTTTCAGGTTGTATTGAAATCTTTCAAGTAAATCCTCCAAGTTTTCATCTTCTTTTTGCACCATTTTGAATACCTCATCCTTATGGTTGGTGGGCATACAATAGTCCAGGTATCTATCCAAAAATGTTTGTTTCATATCATTCCAAGTCCTAATATATTGAGTGACCAATCCCATGAACCACTTTAGAGCAGCTCCCTTCAATGTTTAAGGAAACAATTTGAGATTTTGAGAGTCTTCCATATAATCATAAGTTCGGTACATGACTTCAAACTCAAATAGAAATGTTTCAGGATCCTCACTTCACAACCCATAAAAGTTTGGGAGGACAAATGGCGAAATGTTTTTCATTGTTGTTTGAGATTCCTCATCAACTATAGGAAATCCAAATGAGTTATCTCCATCCCTATTTCCCCCGTTGTTACCTCTACCTCCTCCATTGTTTCCTCCTCCTCTACCTCTACCTCTACCTCCTCCAAATCCGTTTACTACTTCCTTTGTCATGATAGTTTGCTCAAAGATTTCAGAGTCCTCTGGTTCTTCTATTAATGGCGAACGAGGAGGAATCTCTCCCTCTTCTTCTTCAGGTGATTCTACTTCCTCGATTACAATGTGTTTTCCTGTAGAAGTAAAGAAAGGGTCTTTTCCTAACTCAGATTCAGTGGATAGTGTGGGAGAGTCTCCTAATTCAGCTACTGTCTCTTGAATTCCAGGAATCCTAATGCTAGGAGTGTGAGTTGGAGATGATGGAGGTGTATCTTGTCTATGCCTTGAAGAAGATGGAGTTGTGAAAATCGAACTCTTGGCTCTAGCTATAAACCTTCCCATAGAATCTCTTGCTCTATGCATGTCATTTTTTTATTTTTAAGTTGGGCGAATAATTCTCTTTTTGATCTTCCAGGTCACACTAGGTGCAAGAAGAGAGCATACTTAAGAAATTATTGAACCAATAACTCTCTTTTCTAATCCTCCAGATCACACTAGGTGCAAGAGGAGAGCATACTTCAAGAAGTTATCAATTTTTCCCTTCCTTTTATTGTTTTTTTTATAAAGAAATTGGCTACCTAGTTACAATTCCCCGGCAACGACGCCAAAATGTTTGGTCAATTTAGTGTTTCATAAATTGCTGAATTTAATTGTCAATCCGAGATTTGTAAGCTGACGAAGTGCGGCGCACTATATGTGCAAGATAACATATCTCTTACTTTTTGTAGTTTTTGGGTTTTTATTTGTTTTAGGGGTTTTTATCTTGGTTGATTTCCTAATGTGAGATGGAAATTCTAAAAGACAAGTATGGATATAAATGTTCAAGGCAATGATGTCCTTTATAATTATTTCCCAAACTTCAAACTCCAAAAGGGGTTTAAAACACGCAATGACAAAATTAATTCCTAAAAGAAAATGAAAATGTGCCACTATACTAGTCAAACAAACTGTGAAATATTGATCATGAAACCCATTATCCTTGTTGCTGTCTAAATACAAAAGAAAATGTGCTCAAAGAAATCCAAGAATTGCAAGCAAAGTAAATCTAAAATCAAATTACATCAGCTCATATTCTGACCCCTCACCATTAGTCTCGCTATGCCTCTCAGAATTAATCATAAACAACTTGAGGAATTTGATATCTAATTTTCAGGAAAATAAACTAATATCAAATTACACACTCATACTTCAATCCCTCACCATTAGTCTCACTATGGCTTTCGGAGGTAACTGATAATGACATGAGCAATTTAACATCTAACTTGCAGAAAAATAAACTAATATCAAACTACACACTCATCCTTCAATCCCTCACCATTAATTTTGCTATGGCTTTCAGAGGTAACTGAAAATGACATGAGCAATTTAATATCTGATCTAACTAATAAAGCAAATGTACAAAACTGAAATAAATAAGACAATGCTGGAATTAAAAACTAAGAAAAATAAATCAGCAGAAGGACAAGACTGACTCCATGTCATTAGTCATTGTAAAACTATGTGCAAATGCCCGGGCTGCCTACTGTAATCTGGAACAAAGACACTGATCAGTTAACAATAGTATAAAGTATGAAAAATTATGGATAGAAGCAAAACATTAATACCATAAGAGAGGCAGTGTATACACGTGAATAACTATGGCATAATCAACGTAGGGAAATAAAGCATGAAACAATACAACAATAAACAAAACCTCGGCATGTGCAGGGGCCCTCTGCACAGTCCTCGGGCAACAACTATGAACCACGAATTGAGCTTATAAACAGAGTCTTCTCATGTATTCAAAATGCAGTCATAACACAAAAATAAAGTCATGGCACAATGGGCTCGTTAACAGTCAAAATTACATTACAAAGCTAACTAATATGCGTATGAGAATGCATTATTTATAACAGAGGATAACATAACTACTTTCCTATGATCTGCGCTAATAAAAGACACGTGAACAACCACGTCCAGGAATCTAGCATTATGGCTACCGTGAAGATTAAATCTTTGGAGGGTGGCTGTTGGATTCGGATTATGGAGCAGTCCACAGGTGTTGATATGTCTCCTGAGATTGAGGAACGGCCACGCAAGTCTTCACGTGGTGAAAAATAGGGTTCTGTCACTATAGGACTCTTAGGTTGACCACCGCTTGACTACCTTTGACTATGGCCTCTTTTGATGAATTCGACTGAGCCAATAGGACTTGTTCCATGTCCACGTCGTTTTCAACTTGCCCATGTGGCTCAATTTGCCTGAAGACACGTGCAATATAGACTTTAACAAAATGGTTGTGGAAAGTTGAGCTGGCTGCGGAAAGTGACAAGATTCCGCAGCTCAATGAGAAAAAATCTAGTTCAAACAACAACACAAAGACATAGTCAAGAAACTACTTTAAATGCTCTTTTATAACTAATATGCAATGATATTTATGGTTTAGGAGGTTTAGATGAATGGAAAGAAGGTTTTTCATTTGTTTAATGTAAAGGAGGTTTTCCCCTCGAAGAGGCTGATTTCTAAGGTGTTCATCTATCTTTTCTATATCTTTGTGAGTTGGTTTCATAACATTTGGTATCAGAGCTTTGGATTCTAGGGTTTTGCTGTCCAAATAGGTCATCGTGCAATTTGCACTATAACTTTTTTCTATAGCGTTTCAGATGCTAAAAAAAACCATTTGGGTTGAAATTGTTATGAACCTCCGGTCCTACATTCAGAGCTTGTCACACTATATTAGCAGAGATATGGTACGAGGAAGTTGGCCTTTTTGCAGAATCCCGAATTACATTCCAAACAAGTGACCTGGGGAAAATAGTCATAACTTTCGTTTTGAGCATCAGATTGACATTTCATAAGAAGTTACAGAAAGAGGATGGACTGTAGTTTTATGTGTATCAGTTTTAGGTATTGTTGAAGCCCCGAAAATCGGGTCGACAACAAGGGGGATACCCACCCAGCCCGGACCTTGGTTGGCAGCTCCTTATCCGTTTGGTATAGCGGGTCCGACTGGGGATAACGGGACCAGTTTCCCGATCTTGGGTGTGTGTATGTGTGTAGAATTGAATTATGCTGATCTAAGAGTATTTTAAAGCTAATCTAATTCAGATTCTTTAACTTTACTCTATGCTATTGTAATCTAGTGAGAAACAACACATCAAATCTATTCTAACCCGGGATTGTATATTTTCCATTATGTGATCTAAAGAGATTTCGAACAATAACTGGTAATAAAGATCATTCAGCTATCATAAGAAAAGAAACCATTTGAGATAAACCATTTTGCATAAGAAGTTAGGCAAAGTAGTTGTGAACAGCATAGCGCATAATAAGCCATTCATATATCACACATAAACAATATGACTCCACTGTACAAAAGTGCCAAATGATAACCCATATATTCATGTAGTAACATATAAACAACTGAAACTGTAAATCACTTAAAGAGTATAAGCAGACATTGCCAAGAGATAAAAGTACCATTTATGACTAGTTCTACCCATAAGCTTCAAGCAAAAACTGATCTATCTCTACTTGTTCTAAATTCTACCAAGAGTACAGAAGTGCAACATCAGTAGCAGATATCAAAATGCAAGTAAAATAAATCTCGATCCATCCATTCATCAAAACCTCCTCTGAGGGTGCAGAAGTGCATGTTCTGAGGATAAGTTTTTGACAAATCTCTGGATCCTTCTCTAAATGCATGAGAAGGGTTAAAATACTACTTCCTAAATATAATAATAGTGTTTTTACAAAATTGTAGGATACGGTTCTCAAACGACCGTCCTTTTTCTAATCTAAACAAAAGGAAACAACAAACTACTAAAAATAAGCTACTTCTGAATTTGATCTTTGAAACTGCAAGTGTTCAGCATGGATTTGAGAAGAGTCGGTTGGCCGACCTCTGCGCTGAGCTGGGATGTGAAAACAAAATCTATGAGAGCTGGCACTACTTTCTCTGCTGAGTTTATGATGCATCTCACAGTCATCCATTGACTGTGTGGCTTGACTAAGTATGCCCAATAGCACTCCCAATTCAGTTTGTTCAAAGCCTGGATCGCTTTTCCCTTTTCCTGCGTCTTCTCTTTCCATTCTACCTCTATTCGTGACTTGTTTGGTAGGTATCCCAGGGTGGTTTCTGTGATTAAGTTGGCTCTGTGTAAATTTTCATTTACACAGTCTATAAGAACATTTGCCTGTGTTGCCGCTGTCTCTGCCGCCTGTTCTGCCTGCTTGATTTGATCGTCCCACTTGTTGAAGAGCAATTCTTTATGGCTTTCGTTTATTCTGGGTGCATTTGCTTTCTTCCCTTCCTCTCCATCCTGCCAAGCTATATACTCTGTCACTCGTCTGTCAACCTGGTCGTAGTCACTTCGCAGGTCTGTCACTTGATTGGTGAGTTTGTCGCTCAGCTCGCAATAGACTCCACTGCGATTTTTCGTCCCAACTCTTCCTGTTGCTGTAGAAGTTGCTCATTTAAGCTAGTAGACTCTGAAACGAATTCGGAAAGCTTGGGCTCATCCTTGTGTATTTCTTGTAAAGCTTGCAACTGCTTTCCTTTTTCATCCAGGTTTTTCTGATAATTTATCTGCATTTGCCGAAAATCTTCTTATAGTTTCTCGAGTTGTTTGGACGCTTCATTGCTGGCATTTGCTTGTTGTAGCTATTGTTGTAGTAGCTGTATCTAGTTTTCTTGCTCCCTCAACAGTTGCTGAACTTTTGATGCTTTGTCGATAGTCGCAGAAGCGTATGCTCCTGCGATTTGAGACAACTTCGTGAGATTTTTTGTCGGATTGTTGTTATGGTCTTTCCATAAGACGTCTAAATGTTCGGCGTCCTGTGACAGCGTATTCTCCAACTTTCTCTTCTTTCTTTGTCTCCTCACCACTGCTTTATGTTGGGGACTATAGAGCACGTCTAGTGGGGGAATTTCCTCTACACTAAGTAGGAGCTCAGAAGACGAAGCGATATGACTGTGTTCTGCTTCTAAGACACTACTGACCATGGTTGAAACCATTTCCTGTGTTACCTGTGCATCACTCATAGGCGTTCTTGGAACTTGCTCTTCAAGGCTGATTAGCTCATTGAAGTTTTCCCACTCTTTATCAAGCTTTGTCGTGATGAGTGACGATGTAGTGACGGGAGGAGGGACATTTCTTGGTGGGGAAGCGATAACTTGAAGTTGCGACATGGTGCTTGACTGAGCAGTATCCTTGGCTGCTTCTTCGACTTTCCTTTGGTTGCTTGCAAACTTTTTAGAAGGTTCGAGTGTTCCTTGGACAACGTCAGATTTGGATTTGGAAGTACTGGAGTTTCCATTGAGGCTGACACTTGGAGTAGGCTCTCTGGCGAGCGGTCGCAGCTTTTCTAGAGGAACACTGGCTAGCCTTCTTTCTCTGTATAACAAAAATCTTTCGAGGTCATCTGGGGATAACCTCGACTTAGCTTCTCGCAAAACTTCCTGGAATGAACTTTTATTTTGAAACAAGTCATCAAATAAATCTTTCTTTCCGGCGAACACTTTTATTCTGACACTTATAGTGAAATCATGGGCAACATTATTTAGGTCAAAAGGTCGAGCGGGATTTAAATAATTTAGGAGTCACATCCTTACTCGGCAAAAGCATGTCCTACATCAAATAATGAGAAGGCCCCACAAGCTACAGGAAACTGAGGCCATATGGCCTTCTTCTTGTCTTTTAGCTCTTTGGTTAGGCCGCCTTCTGAGCAAGTCTGATAGGCAATTTCCCTAGCCAAAAGCTTTTTGGGGCATACAGAGGTAGGACATGTGGAGGCACAGTGCTCCCAAAGACTCTGATATAAGTGAACCATTCTTCCCCAAACCATCTTGCGACGGGGATGATGTCTATTTGTGCTTCGAGTGAGCACCTCGGGGGTTCTTCACCATACATCATCCTATATAGGGGTAAAATGAGCCCGTGGAAAATCTGATAGAAGTGAGGGGCAAACTGTGAATCCCATAATAATTTGTGGTAAACATGAATAGGTGACGGGTCCTGGGTAGTCCATTTCCAACCCATAGTTGGAAATTTAGATACATAGCAAATAGAATCCATAATGTAAGCAGACAGATAAAACGGAGGATAGACCCTTTGTGACAAGGATCTCTTAGAGCGGTAATTCATGACAGCAGTGAACAAATTATCAGAAAATATTTTGGCCCAATCCACGAGATCGACATTTGTGGCAGCGTCTATGAGTGGTAGCCATTCAGATGAAAATTTATTTATGTCTAGCATCCCAAACAGCCTGCACAGCATGGCCGCAGCAAAACAATATGGAGAGGTGAGAGAACCAGTGCTATACATACCATTTTTATCCTTTTTTAGCGGCTCCTGTCTTCTGGTCCATTCTTTAGTGGTTTCTGCCAGATTTGGGTTCTCTGCTGCAAATTTCTTGACAAATTGCGTGTTGTAGGTCGTCTGAGGCTCCGGAAGATGATATATAAGCTTTAAGTCTTGCGCGCGGCGAATGATCCTATGAGCCCATGCCCTGGAGCCTTGAATTGTCTGCCTTGTAACTCTGCATTGTCAAGTATCCATTTGATCATATCTGTATACAACAATATCTTGGGTCTAGCTGCTATTCGATGAAGAAATGAACAAGCCAACTCTTCTAAGGATGCCTCGGAAGAGTTTGGCGATCCCACGACGCTATCGACCTTCATTACTTTGGGATTTTCCTCCTCCAACAGCCTATACATGCCTTCCCAGGTTAAAATTCCTGCGTCTCTGTTGCATTCAGTGTCTGTGTACAAGGGCGCCATCTCCTTTGCCTTTTCCTTCGCCTCGGAGCCTTGGGCTTTATTCTTTCCCATTTGCTCCTGCATTCGGCTTTTTGAATCTTCTTATCTCCTAGCTCCTGCAGATTACAACCGAGGCGGAAATGATTGATTGAGAAAGGTGATGGGAGAGTTTTAAATGCAACCAATATACTAAATATGCCACCTTACGTGAAACAATCCTTTAGTAAAGCACGCGTCTTTATTTCATTAAATAACAGACAACTAACCCACTTACTATCATTAAAAGCGCATGATTTGGAGTCAGATTATGGTAAGTGGTCTATCTTTGAATGGCGTGCCTGAAGGATTTGCGATTAAATGATTCATGATTTGCTTTATGATCTATTGAAGATCATGCCACCGCAAGGCGTGCTTATCACAAATCGCCAGATCGTAGAATGTGTCATCGCGGTGATCGCAATATCGCAGGTCGCAACATCGTGGGTCGTAGGAGTTTGATGTTTGTTAAGTATTGCCATTTCATTTCTGCGATGCGCGATCTTGCAATCGACGTTATCGCAAATCGGAAGATTTTGAGGTTTTTTCTTATGGACATTACTTATTGCGACGCAACGTTAGGCTTGACGTTGGGGGGCCTTGCGCATTAACGCAATTTCTTAAAGACCTTTACCTTATCGTAGGCTTAGGTTAAAATATTCGAAAGACCGATTTAAGCCTGCGATGGTATCTTTATTTTGAAGAAGGAAAATTTTAATTTTTCTCAAAATTAAACTAGGGGTCCCCTATTCATTTAGTATTTTGGGTAGATAGTTAAATGAAAAGGGGGGGTTGTTGCTGGCCACAACAGGCTCCTGTAGCAAGGTATGATCCATGAGATAAAACCTCTCAATGGACCCTGCCCAATTTTAGCCTTCTTGAGACTATCACTTCACATTGCCCCACCTCACACTTGGAGGTATGGCTACATGTGATCCCTCTGTTGACTCTAATTGTGGATCCTCCACAATTGTCTAAGAATTCTTCTGGGACTGCATGTTGAGAGGTAATTTACTCTCCCTCTCAACCACTAAGTCTCTAACATTTGCCTTTTTCCTCAAGGCTTTGCATGCATCTTGAATCTCAAGAGCATATAGGTTCTTAACTGTTATCGGGAAATCTAGTGTCCACTCAAAGCTGCTAGTCCCACTAAGATGGGTAGCTATCTTAGAAACAAACAAACTAAAGTTATCCTTGTTTTCCTTTATGAGAAGTAGATAGGAGAGAAGCAGAGTACCAACCTCAGTCTTGCGCTAGGTTCCTTGCTTGATCTCTCTCCCTTCTAACAGATCTTTTCCGCTTCCTTCCTTGCTTCAGAGAGCACCTGTAGGATCAAAGCATCATAACACTATCGAAGTACATGGATCTACAATCATAAACAATATAGGACCAGATATATATTAACCACACAAATTCATATATTATCGAACATACAAGAATGTGGAGGAAAACTTGAATAGCTTTATTGATATAAAGAATAGCAAAGAGGATTACAACCTATTGATCTGACCCAGCATCATCCTCCCAGCATGAAAGCCCTTCTTCACCTCATGAAAATCTTAGATCACCCAACACTATGATGTTTCACCAAGAAACCAACAACACTTCCTTACAAATACAAGATTCCAGCCTCCAACCTTTGGATCTTTGGGTTGAGGGATCCATATATAGATATTTGCATAGGTGTGAGTCAGCTCTGGGTTTTTTATTAGTGTCATTACACTGATATTTCTTGGCTCCACTTGGAGATTTCATTGATCTCTTACTCATCCCTGGGAAAATTCTGAGAGGCAAGTGTCATATGAGAAGTTTCTAGAAGATTCCCTAATCATCCACTTAGGAAACTGTCTCTACCACTTGTCTATTCTCGCTCATCGCACCCTATAGAAGGACTTTTCAGTATGCATCACACCTCCTGTGTGTAGTAGGTGCGATGCACCACACCCTGACCATGGAGCAAGTGAGATGATCCAGTTTTGACCAGTTCTAAGTAGTTTTTCATGGAGAACTTCTGGGAGATGATGTAATCAGCTGACCTTGTTCCTTTAGGGTTTGAAACAACACTTTTAGGGACTTAGAAGCCCTTGGTTTATGGACATATATGATTGGGGTTGCAGTGCCCAAAAATGTCTATAACAGTTGCCCCCTAAAGCATGAGGTCATTAATCTTTTGATGTTGGGTGAAATGCTTTATCATGAGGATCTGAAGTTTTTTCGATCTGGAAGGTGACCTGTAATAAGATACAATACAATACATTATCTTCATAATATTTTCATGATCTAGCTAAGGCGGCCATTCCCATGCTCAGCTTTATGTACATAGGACAGACAACCGTTTGCATAGCAGACTGATGATTCGGATAGAGCCATCATCCTTTGATTCAGATGATCATCTGTTCAGCAATAATGTACATTTGATGTCTTTATTTCCCTGAATATATTGCAACACGGATGGATGAAACTAGATCTGGGGTCTTCAAACTCGTTCAATCTTCGTCCGAAGTACAAGTTGATCCATGTGAAAAATGTTATGGAGTCAAACATGGAAAGACATCGCCTGATTACCAGCCAATGATGTACGTTGTTAACAGGCACGAGAGGAATCATCGATAATGATGATGACCCTCAAGGTACACCAGTACAATTCACGTGGCATGAAAATGGGACTTGGCATCGAACACCACTCAAAATATTTCGGTCGAAGGTCATTGATGTAAACCTATTGTCGGAAGTGAGAAACTTGCCATTGAGGCATGCAAGCTTCAAAGTACTGAAAGGGTTGTTCCTAGGTCGGATTCTTGGATAATGAGCTGATGTTGACAAGAAGTGACCCGTCGTAGGAGGGATTTAAGGAATCCCACATCTATGACATGGAATGGAGCAAATGATTTTGTGGAGGTGAAAACAATCTGATGATACAAGGTTCAGGGTGGCGGTCATGAAATAATGGAGCGGAATGTATTGCAGCGGATGAGACACAGGTGAATTCTCTGAGCGACTTCTCTTGAACATACCGGTGAAACTAAAATGGATTGGTAGCGTTAACCCCAAAGATGGATGGTGTGATGGACCAATGGCAATATGACCAGTGAATGGAATAACCCAACCCGACTCAGACATGGAGTGAAAGTGTCATCTTCAAGAGCGACTTGCTACCAACAAAGTTTCTTGAAGTTTTCTTCCCAAATTTTCGCCAGTCATTGCTGACCCGTACCTCTTTATTTTTATCAAGCTTGAGGAGGATAACGTGTGCTTGTTCTATAATCCGCCCTTCGGGCGAACTCGTCACTATGTTGTAATGAGCCTAGCGACAGTGAAACTCGTTCCTGTCTATATGGACAAGTTTGTCACTATTGATTTTAACGAGTTTAACGACAATGATAAGTCCTTTTTCAATTTGAGGGAGTCTGAAAAAGGATGGAAAGGAAACTCCAATAATTCTTTTTCATCATATGATCCCTTAAATCTGAAAAAGTATAAAATAATACGAAAGTAATGAATTTTCGATAGTTTTAACGAGCTGAACAAGACAAGTGCTCGACCTTTTTGTGTAATAATCCCTCAGGTCCAAAAAGATTAAAATCTAGAGGAGGGATAGCACTTACGATAGCTTTAACAAGCTGGAGAGGCCAATTGCTTGGAAATCTTTTCATATTTTACGAGTCAAACGAAAAGAGCTTAAAGGAGACTCGTTTTTTGAGGAACGAGTGATAATTTCGGGTAGCAGCTAATTCCAGGTAAGGTTTGGAATTTTCCATCACGACAGTGTTAAGAGGATGGCTAACAGAATCACTCATCGCAGCTGTTCCTCAAAAGGGTAAACGATAAAATGGAGGCGTATGATCGGCTAAAAAACGGAGTGGAGGTGATGGTAAGAACACGACCAAGGCTCAAAAGCTGATGATAATGTGTTCGCAATGGTTATTTACCAGAGGTGGGTTCATTTTTTAATGAGCTTAAACTCTGGTGGAACATTTGCTCATTGGTAGGTTTAATTTTTAACGAGTTTGAACTTTGCGGAAACATTGCTCATGGCAGGTTTATTTTTTAATGAGTTTGAACCCTGCGGTAACACTGCTCATGATAAGTTTTCATTCCCCCAGCATAATAACGCAAATTGAGGTGCATGCCCCCCAAGATTCATTGCATTCAATACGGTGGTTGGAATGAAGGTTTACCTTCGAGATCTTTGAAATACTCGACTTGGATTCTACGAGATCATAATCAAAGACTCAATTTGGAAAGGGAGTTGTTTCATTTTTTAATGAGGTTGACATAGGAAAAGAACTATCCTAAAAATCCACCATATTTACAGTATTTGATAGAAAATCAAAAACTAAGGGATGATTAAGGTCACTGGAACTATCTTCCTTACAATCTAGAAGATGGGAATGATGGTGGTAATCTTCCCATGGTGCCTCTCCTATCATCATTTACTTAATGATTCCTTCGTCTGTAAAATGTACATGCGACCCAGGATCTGAAGAGGTACCATATTCCTTAGACTTATCTATCCAAATACTGGATGAGCATTAATTTGGGTTTTCTCCCCAGGCCAAGAAAATTGATTGCTACAATATTTCTAAAATGGTGATGATCCATGCTGTCAAAATGTCCAAGAATCTTCTTAATCTTTTAGATATAGAAGATACCATATTGCAGGTTTCTACCGTGGCCACTTCCGCCAGATTGTTTGGAGGCGGTAGGGCAAAACTACCCATCATTGCAGGGTCTTTCAGTAGGCCTACTCCAATATTTTGAAGCAAATGAGGGCTTCCATGGATCATCGGAATGCTTCCCGTAATTTGTGAACTGTTGGGGAGAAATGTTTGTTGGTCGACAATTGTGATTCCTCCTTGGAAAGGAAATGAAATCTTCCTGAAGTACGTCAACACAACGACAGCCATAGCCTTGATGTTGACCATTTCGAATATACGGCTGCTCATTACTAGCAATGATTTGTTGCTCAGATCCTCAGTAAGCTTGTTGGAATTGCGGTTGTTGATATTTTACTAGCCATGGTTGTGAAGCCATGTACTATGGTCCAATACTGTCTGTTTGACCAAGATGAGGGGTAATGGTACCCATTTGAGCCTGAGTCATTCTGGTTAAGGAACCACTAGTCGGTGATTGTGGTTGCGTTGCAGCGACAAGAGGTTGTTGTATAACTTCCTGAGAAATTTGAGGTTGCGATACAACAGGCAATGCTTGCACTTGCGACACAGTCACAATAGCCGGCGTAGTATGGATATTTGACACAGATAGACTTTGTTGCATTGAGCATACAACTCTTGGTTGTTGAGGCAGTATTGGCACCCAACTGCTAGATGTAATTCCATCATAACCTGAATTTTGCAGTGAACTCTCGTATGTTTGTTCTCCCGAAAGAGACAATGAAAGGGTATATTGCCCCCCATACAACAGTAATCCAGTGCTCAAAGGAATGATTTGCCTCTGAGGACTTGACTGCCCGAATTGACACTGCGAAGGATCAATTTGCTGAGACACAACATAAGAGATTCTGAATATTATTCCAGATGAACAAATGGGAACAGACCATACTGTCGAAATAGCCCCTAGATGGATTCCATCCAGCAATTGAGAGCTAGTTGGGACAGATGGTACACCGACGAACATTGTTGGAGTAACAGCAGGAAGTTCTGCCACTGCTGTGTTAGATGACACAGTCCTAGATGTCGACGGTTGTTCAGACATATCTAGTCTATCCAAAAGATTTCCTAGTGATTCTATAGGAACTTCCGATGACGAGAGACCAATTTCTGACGAAGAAGGATATAGGGTGATCCCAACTCCAAAATGCGATGGAGTACTAGATGGAGGATCCTCCACAATCTCTTCTATAACAATCAATCTAGGTGGAAGAGGTAGACCGTTAGGTCCGTAAAATATTTCTGGTGCTGAAGAAGGTATTGATTCTGCAGCGACAAATGTTTGGGGAATAACACCTTTTGAATCAGCTGTAGATGGAGTCGGTTTAGGAATAGAAGTGTTTACCATCACACTAGGATCAGTTCTAATGTCCTCTTGTGGCTGTGGAACTTCTTCTATAGAGGCAGGGATACCATAAATGTTTGGAATAACTGGAGTCTCTGAGGATGTCGGAACACTTGTTCCAACCAAACCAAGGGACTTTGATCCAGTTAAACGAGTTCGCTTTGTGCGGAATAGTTTCATTTCCAGAGACAAAGATGGTTGACTCATAAGCCTCCGAAAACGACGGGGTTTCGATTGACTTTCTTCCATGATTGCGGATTACTCGATCAACTAAAAATAAAGGGGAAAATGATTCTGAATCAAATGAATTTTAGACGCTTTGACACAACTTGTTTTTTCAATTTTTAAGAGTCGAGAAAAAACAAAAGATGACTCTAGTCGCCTCGATTTTTAGTGAGCCTGAAGTGATAAGTGCTCAGATGGACCTTTTCCTTTAAGGAGTTTGAAAAGGAACGAAAGTGACTACTCTTGAAATCTAAACAGAGGGATTACCAAACCAATCGCAAAACTGTAGAATACTTTTTACGGTACGGTAGTCAATCTTCCCGAATGTTGTGTTCAGTGCATTGCGATCGATAGGGCAGCAGACATGGCTTCCTATGGATAAAGGATATAGCCTATTATGGTCTCCCAATATATACTTGATGGTACGTGGGAGCACAAGTTCGTACTGGCACTTATTGTCTCAAAGAGGAGGAATCACCCAACCAACAATGAAAGCAATAGTTTCCAGGCTTTACGACACTAGAATACGTCTCTAGCCTACACTTCTAAATGTTGTGTGTTAGGTTCCAAAGCGTTTTTATGTTCATTGAATTTATTTTACAATTGATCTTGCTTAAGAAATTTTCCTTTCAGGTTCACCGCGTGATGTAGATATAATGTTCCTAAAATGCAATCTAAGATGACAAACAATTTTTTAATCTTCTTTTTGCAATGAAAATTCTATCTACTAAAGAACGAGAGATGATATTCTTTCAACATAGAGCAGAGAGCACACACTAGATGCACTGTCCTAAATCAAATCATCAAGCAGTCTAAATGCAAATGCACATGCATGTATTTGTTTTCCGCTTTCTTAATGTGTGAATGACATAAAGAATGCTGAGTACAAATCTGAATTATCTTTTCGAAGCGACAGTACTAACAAATTTCTCTTCATAAACAAAAGGAAGATAATGACGACACTTTGCAATTTTGAATTGGAAACTGCTTTCAACACTTGAAAAACTATTAATTCAAATAAAATACAAGAGTAACAGTATAATCGACTATTAAGAACAATAGGATTCCTTCCTTTGACTGAAAATGACACTTGCGACACTTTCAAATCAAGAAATGACAGTTTGATTACGCTACTTCTTTGTAAAAGAGAATTGTAAATGGCGCACAATACATAAAAACACTCACAGTTCTTTGCATAATGGAGGCGGAATAATGGAAAGGAAAAGAGTTTCCACAGTGGTATATTGATCACAGACAGCAAAACTCCTGAATAGAGTTGAAGAGAGTGAAAAAAACCAAAGTCTGAAGGCAAAATTAGCCTTTCTTGATCATCGCACCTATTACACAGGGAAATAGGTATGCATCCCACCTACTGCACATGGGAGGTGTGATGCATACTAGTTTCCTTGAAGAGAGGGTGCGATGGTACCAATACGAGACTTTTACTTGGTCTTTGGTCATAGTTTGTAGCTCAATTCAGGGATTTAGGTCGAGAAAATGATAGTCAGTAAATGTATATCACAAGGGCTAATCTAATGAGGTTACTAGAGCCACCACCAGGGAAATTAGAATGTTTGCAAATCGATTGTTCAGTTTATAAACAAAACCTGGAGATAGACTGAAGCAGCATTGATCTACTTTGCACTTGCATAGCAAATGCAGTTCAAAGGCTAGCTGGCTTGACTTCAGGCTCCATCTGTAAGTTTATAAAACAAACAAATATAAACAAGAAAATAAGCTATTCTCTCCCCAGCGGAGTCACCATTTTGTTATCGGGAAATCTAGTGTCCACTCGGAGTTGCTAGTCCAACTAAGACGAGTAGCTATCTTAGAAAAAAACAAACTAAAGCTATCCTTGTTTTCCTTTATGAGAAGTAGATAGGAGAGAAGCAGAGTACCAACCTTAGTCTTGTGCTTGGTTCCTTGCTTGATCTCTCTCCCTTCTGACAGATCTTTGCCACTTCCTTCCTTGCTTCAGAGAGCACCTATAGAATCAAAGTAGCATAACACTATCGAAGTACATGGATCTACAATCATGAACAATATAGGACTAGATATATATTGACTACACAAATGCACATATTATCGAACATACAAGAATGTGGAGGAAAACTTGAATAGCTTTATTGATATAAATAATAGCAAAGAGGATTACAACCTATTGATCTGACCCAGTGTCATCCTCTCAGCATGAAATCCCTTCTTCACGTCATGAAAATCTTAGATCACCCAACACTATGATGTTTCACCAAGAAACCAACAACGCTTCCTTACAAATACAATATTCCAGCCTCCAACCTCTGGATCTCTGGGATGAGGGATCCATATATAAATATTTGCAGAGGTGTGAGTCAGCTCTGGGTTTTTGATTAGTGTTATTCCACTGATATTTTTTGGCTCCACTTGGAGATTTCATTGATCTCTTACTCATCCCTGGGCAAATTCTGAGAGGCAAGTGTCATATGAGAAGTTTCTAGAAGATTCCTTGATCATCCACTTAGCAAACTGTCTATGCCACTTGTCTTTTCTCGCTCATCACACCCTATAGAAGGACTTTTCAATATGCATCGCACCCTGACCATGGAGCAAGTGAGATGATCCAGTTTTGACCAGTTCTAAGTATTGTTTCATGGATAACTTCTGGGAGATGATGTAATCAGCTGACCTTGTTCCTTTAGGGTTTGAAACAACACTTTTAGGGATTTAGAAGCCCTTGGTTTATGGACATATATGATTGGGGTTGCAGTGCCCAAAAATGTCTATAACATTAACTAGCACACCAATTTGTTTCATCTTTCCCGCCGTCACGAATTTTTTTGGAAAAAGAGTTGATTTCAAATTAGCAATATCTCCTTCATCGGAACTCTGATCAGCTAATATTTTTTTTGAATATGGGTATATTTTTGCAGGGAACCCAAAACTACTATTTGTTTCTAAAAATTGTGCAGAAAAAATTTCATATCTGCTCTGCAAACTCGTGGCCCAATTTTTTTTTTACTTCAAATGCTCTTCTTCGTATACTATTCACTGCTCCAATAAACTTGGCTCCGATACCATGTAGAAATTTATCTATAGATCAGCTAGCTCTTATTCCATGTAGAAATTATGACTTTAGATTAACCTGATAATGTAATATAACTAAAGCAAAATACTTTAATCTATTTCTATAATCAAACTTGCAGAAGCTTAATAGATTTGAGCAAGATCAAGCAGAACACATATAACTAGAAGAAGAATCAATGCACATAAAACGTAGAAGAATACTCAGGGGAAAGCCTCAGCTATTATCATACAACATGGAAATACGTCAGAATTACACAAAGCTTTAGCTCTCACAGCTAGCCAGCTCTCAGTGCAATCCTCCTGGATGCCCACACGCAAACAAGGCTTCTCAAAAACCTTCTCCTCTACACTCCAAGCCTCCTATTTCCTTGCGCAATTTCTCCTGGGCAATCCTACTATTACCAAGTGTAACACTGATCATTCACATTGATCTCACACCCTGTAAAAATGTGCAATCCTTAAGGAACCTTTTTCCCTCTGCATGGATGAGTTTTCTTTATATGAAAACTCATGCAACTGATAGTACAATGTCCTTATCTTTAATCTCAACTGGGTCTTTCTCTGAATAGACATGAATGAGTAATTTATAAGAGAATCCTCAGCTATCTAGAGTACTCTAGTATGATGCATACATGCATTAACTAACTGAACTCACAATTAGTTCCTCAAACTGTTTGGAACTAATTTAACTAGATATATCTCAGTTAACTGAGCTAACTAATTACAACTCATCCTTATCTCCTTAATTAAGGGACAATCTCCTTAATTTAAGGGATAACTATTGCATGACTTCACAAAGACTTCTAGCTTGAATTTCTCCAACTAATTAATCCATAATGAATTAATTAATTATTTTTCAAGCAGTTGGTGAGACTAAATTCAAATTTTAATTCTCAATTTTAATTTAGGGATAAATTAAAATTTGAATATTATATTTTTGGCATTTCTATTTTTAGCATTTCTTGTTGCTATTTTCAACACTATTTTTTCTTTGAAAAGTGATGGAAACACAACATCACTTTCAGAGTTTAAAATGCAACTCAAAATAAGACCAGACATCATTTTTCTTAACAAGTGATGTAAACATGTCATCACTTTTACATTTTGAAATGCAACAAATGATTTACAAAAACACGACCATGACATGCTAACATATCTAGAAACCATTTTACACTTATCGATGTGAATGGATTGCCTCCTTGTGGTGATTTTGCTTGCCAAACAACTGCTTCACCTGGTTCATGCACTTACACTTTGTCTTTAAGGCGTTGCTCTGGATGGAGCATCCAACAAGTGGCTCTTTGATGACCATTCCTGTCGCAATGACAACAATAGGTCTTCTTCCTCCAAATGTTCTTAACATGGTTCTTTTTCTGATATTGAGAGGGTCTTTCATGCCTCGTCTTTGCTTGTGCTGCTATTCTTTTCCAACATTTAGAAAATGAACGGTTATGTAATCCACAAAAGGTACATGTTTTTCAATGCCATGTTTTACGCTCATCATTAGCAACATGATTATAATCAAAATGAACATTCGAGTATTGAAAGTGGTTATACCTTTCCTTGTTGTCTCTGGTATAAGTATGGCGATGAGAGCTCGCCTCAGCTCTTTTCCTGCAATGGGCATTGCCATGGGATGATGGGGATGTTTTCCCATCATTTTCTTTCCTCGACGATTTCGACGATGTCTCGAAAGAATCTGACACCTTCAAGCATTCTCCTTTAGTGTATCTCAAGCTTGCAAATTGAGGTCTCTGCACAACCACCAATGGTTGATTTATGCCTTGGTTATTATTACCAAGTTCTTTTTCCTCCTTGCACCTCATCCTGGTAAGGAGCCTCATGTTTGTCCCTGTAATTGGTATCTCCACATCTCTAACAAAAATCATACTATGTGAAGATGAAACTGAAATGAAATCAACATATTCTACCTCCTCTGTCAATTTGGAAAGAACTAATGAGGGCTTCTCATCATCTGTTGTTGGTGGTTCGGTAGGTGTCTCAACGTATTCCCCAACTTCCTTTCTGACATACCCAAGTCTTTCTTGACGGGGTAATTCTTCTACTTTGATGGGATTGACAATGCCTTGGCCATTAATGCCCAAGCATTTTCCTTCACACCCCATTTTCTTCAACAGTTTGGAGCCAATTCCTGTGGTATGAATTTCAAAAATAACGAAATCATCATTAGGAAACATACATGAAGATGGAGAACTACCTTTTACCTCGCATGGGTCACATTGCAGCTTTTCCAAGGCCTCATCCTTAGCTTGCAGTTATCATAGCAAACTAGGTTTCTCCTCCTTCTCTTCATGTAGAAGCATCTTCAATTCAATTTTATTTGTTTGAAGACTTTTGTTGTTGTGCTTCAGTTCTTCCAGGGCCTCTTCTATGGCTCGCAATTGAAGTTGCAATCACTCCTTTTCCTATGTCTCTTTCTGTAGAGTTTCATACATTATTTCCACCCTTTGGGAAATTTTGAGCATGGTCTCGTACATCGCTTTTTCATCCTCTGTCACTGCACGTTCCATTGTTCACACTTGCAATTCACATCCATGCAAATACCACTCTAGTACCACTTGATCCAGGTCCGAATGTGACAAATGACCCTTCCCAGACCTTTTACTTTCATGATGTGTTAAATTGCATTTTTAAAAGGACATAAATGAATACATCTGCATGTTGTAAATAAGAAGGAACATGACAATCATTAGCACATGAAATAACAAGACGTTGATAATGGAGTTCATCCAAGAGGGACTACATCTCCGAGCCCCGTTGCCAAGATGGTGTAGGCCACTGCATTAAGTGCTATCAATAGTGATGATGTACATAAGTGGTGACGTCGCTAACATACAAGGAAAATGCCCTCACACAGGAGTGGATCCAAGAGATGTTCTCTACAGGAACTCTCAGTCAAAAAGGACTCCTATCAGTATGACATAAACTCATGCATGATGATAATGAACATCCCGCCAACATGTCATAACAAGGATCTCAATGCAAACATACATGGCGACACCTGAGTATCCCATCAACATAACGACAAAGGGATCTCAAACAAAACATGACGAATCATGACAACAAGTACATCCCAAAAATGATTCTACATCACATCAAGCAGAAATGATGAGACAAGTAAGAAACAAGATCCCACATCAAACATCAAACAGGGATCTATGCAGCAAAATGCATAGCAAAAGAAGTACATGAACACACTTCATATACCTCACATCCTGGGCCATCTAAAGGAAAGGATGTCAAACTGTTGAAGCTAGCCATACCATCAGTCTCGCTGTGTCGAATCTCATGGAATGACTGCTCGCACATTGAATTCTGACACTTGCTTTGAAAATTGGCCGAAAAATGAATTGAGAAGATAGGAAATATAAACACACCATCAGATTTGTGGCGTCAAATAGTGAAAAATCGACTGTCAAATTTCTGAATTATGAGAAAGTGGAAATCTGGGGCTTAAGGAATCTGTTAGACTCCCCCCTAGATTCCTCAAAGATTCCCTCCTCTGGGTCCTCTGCAAATCTGCTACTCAGATCGAAATTCTAACTATGTCATCGGGTTTGTATCACTAAGAGGTGTAGGATCTACATAAAGTTTGTCCAATTTAGACACTGCAAAATTTCACCCTCTTGAGAATTTCGCCCAATCATGGTTCCGCCTGTGTTTTTCTCAGGTTCATGGTTCCACGTTGCATTAAAAATTAATTTAAAAAATTCCTTGATTTCCGTGCACACAGGTTCCTCCCTGCTTGCCCCATGCACTGACAAAAATGAGTTTATTTAAAAAAATCAGGCGCAGTTTACAAAAAGGCTCCACTGGCCCATTAGTAAAAGAGGTAATTAGTTAAGGGGAGGTCGGGGGATCAAATCTTGTCTCCCAAAAATCTGCATGTATTTCTTTTTGTGGTGGTCGGGTCCACATTGGGTGGCCCACCCCATAGCTCGCGCAACATATGTATTATCCATAAAGGTTGGCGCATTTATGTTTTGGGTTAATTGTTTCATTGCATGGTTTATTGGTTGGTTTGTTTGACATGGGGCCACCGCATGGTGGCAGGCTAGCCCATGTGGCTGGTGCGGGTTCGATACCCACCGACCTCTGTAACATAGCATACGATACTGTTTGGTGGGGCATGGGCCAGGTCCACCGGAGGTGGGCTGCCCACCGCCCTTACATTAATATGGTATGGTGTTTGTTGGAGGCTTGAAGGGCTCAACAAGGTAATGGCCGCCGAGCCATATTAAATTGATATTTTGTTATGTGGTTGCAGGAGGGCTGGTGGGGGTCATGGCCCTTCAGCCCATAAAAAATTGATTTTAATGCAATATTGTTTTGGGGTGGCAGGGGTGGTGGCCGACCACTTCACTGATATATATATATATAT
>APFE030601709.1:5096-191358 GCA_000404065.3 Pinus taeda | reverse complement strand
GGTTGCCCCCTCGAAGAGGCTGAATTCTAAGGCGTTGATCTATCTTTTCTATCTTTTCTTGAGCCGGTTTCATAATAGCTGGTTAACCGCATAGCACAAATCTGGTCGTGTGTTCACTAAATACATCAGTGAAACCACAAGCTACCTATACACAGTAGCCTCTACCACTTCTCTTGAAGTAGCAACCTCCTTCCTCCAGTTACTTGCTAGAGGAGTCTACATGGGCTTGCACTTCTCCATATGGAATCTCTTGAGTATCTCGTTGGCATACTTGCCCTGAGACACAAACAACTCCCCATCCTTCTGTCACACTTCCATGCCAAGGAAGTAATGCATGAGACCCATGTCTTTCATCTCGAATTCTCTTGGAAGGTCCTCCTTGCAAGACATGATCAACTGATCATTGCCAGTCAATATGAGATCATCAACATAAAGTACAATGATCAACAACTTACCTTTCACCACGATGTGGTATAGGTTCGCATCCACTTCACTATTTGTGAAGCCCAACTCGGTGAAGTAGTTGTCTATCCTGGTGTACCAAGCACAAGGTGCTTGCTTTAGCCTGTACAACGCTCTCTTGAGTCAAAACACATGCGACTCACGATCAAAAGTCTCAAAACCTTCCGATTGCTCTATGTACACCTCTTCCTCAATCTAGCAATTGGGGAATGCAGTATTCACATCCATCTGATGGATCTTCCAACCCATCTATGCTGATAGTGCCAACATAGATCTGATAGATGAGTACCTTGCTACAGGAGCACAAGTCTCATCATAGTCAATCCCATCGACATGTGAAAAGCCATAGGCAATAAATCTTGCCTTATGCTTCTCCACACTACCATCAGCAGCTTGCTTTACCTTGTAAAGCCAATGGGAACTCATAACTGACTTGTTCTCTAGTCTCGGAACCACGTGCCAAACATTGTTACGAACTATGGAGTCATACTCATCCACCATAGCATCAACCCAAATCGGCTGTTGCACTGCTTCCTCAAAGGAATATGGCTTGGTGTCAACACATTCCCCAACAAGGGCAATGTATCTAGTGTACCTCTCAGGTGACCTCCTCTGTCCGTGCTGAGGAGATGGTGCTCCCACATTCTCTCTCATATCCTCCAACAATCTATCAGCTTCTCTTGTGCACTTCCGTCCATCTCTGGAAGACTCTGCTTGAGTGGATGTCTCCACTCCTGGAACCTCTGCATGTGGCTGCTCTGCATCAGTCTGACGCTCCTCCTCCTTAGGAACCAACAGTTCCTCCACAGCTTGTAGTTGGAGCTCCCTCTCAAGGGAATCTCGCATGGCCTTCTGCTCATCAAACTTGAGATCTCTGCAAACCATTGTCCTCCGACTGGTAGGCAAGTATACCCAATAGTTGTGAGGTGTATCAATTTACCCCAAAAATATCCCCAACTCTACTATTGGGTCAAGATTCTTCCATGCATCCTTTGTCACATGGCAATATACCGATGAGCCAAAGATCCTAAAGTGACCCACATCTAGTCTCTTATCGGAGAAAGCTTCCTCAGGTGTCTTCATCCCAAGTATGTGATGTGGGCTAACTGTTGTGTTACATGCTTTAGCCAACAAGTGAAGTGGTAGGCCTTGGTCATGCAACATTTGCCGTGCTGCCCTTACAATAGTTCTGTTCTTCCTCTCGGCCACCCCATTCTATTGTGGGTTATGAGGTGCCATCAACTCTTGTTTAATTCCTTTCGCTGCACAAAAGTCCTTAAACTCTTGAGAGACATATTCTCCATCGTTGTCACTTCTCAAGGCCTTGATCTTCTTCCTTGACTCTTTTTCAAACAAAGCTTTGAACTCACAAAAATTTGTGAAGGTTTGGTCCTTCTTATGCATGAAATAAATCCAGCATTTATGAGAATATTCATCAATGAAAATCACATAATACCTTTGCTTCGCTGTGGATGCCATCGAGAATGGTCCACACAAATCAGTATGAACTCGCTCTAAGATAGCCTCTTCTCAACTGTCGTGATCATGAAAGGAAGACTTGGTGTACTTTCCCAAGGTACAACCTTTTCATGTGTCAAATTGCTCAAGTTTACCTTTGGGAAGTCCTGTAGATATCTGCTACATTATCTTCAAAGCCCCATGATGCAAATGGCCCAACCACCTTGCCACAACTTGCCAATGTCTTGGCTTTGCACCAATTCTACTTTCGTACTCAATGCTGCACAATCATCTACCTCTAGTTTATAGAGATTCTTCACTTGAATCCTTATCCTCTTGGTCTGACCTGTGTCTATGTGTCTTAGGAACACCTTTCCTTTACTAAAGACAACATCATAGCCTTTGTCCTCCAACCTCATGACCGATACCAAGTTCTTCTTCAGTCTAGGCACATACATCACATCTATTAAGGTGAGAGGAGCTCCATGCTCCCTCTGAAAAGCAACTGTGCCTACTCCTGAAACACTATACCTTCTGTCGTCACCCATCTCTATGTGCATCTTGAGGTCTTTCTCCTCCAAGGCACTGAATAAATTTTTTATCACCGTTCATTAGGCGGATGATCCGACGGTAAAACTTATGATTAGTTTAGGGTTTTTTTCCCTAGAAGGCAACCCCTCTCTTTGTATGAGGGCATCGTATTGAGGCTGTGTAATATATCTGTATTCTACGTGCGATAAACAGAGAGGCGAGACTGTGAGAGAAAACAGAGGATATTACAAAAAATCTGTTGTAGGTTGTGTCTCTTCATTTTGCTGGATAATAAAAAGGAAGGACTGGCTGTTCGTGGTGGATGTAGCCCAAACTGGGTGAACCATGTATATCTGTGTCTCTCTAGTTTTTATGTGTTTTCTGTGTTTATATATCTACTATATTCTATGTGTTCCATTGCTCCGTAATATATAATTTTCTAACAAGTTTGAGCATTGTGTCCTTTGTCATCACATTAATGGTAGCTCCTAGTTCAATCAAGGTATGTGGGATCATTGTGCCATTGATGTGGACATCAACTACTAGGCTTCCAGGGTCCAAATATTTTGGATAGATTACCTACCCCAACATCAGGTCGGATAGTTGTCCTATGACATTGATGATTGGGGCATCTCTCTTGCACCTTCCTGGATGCCTAAAGCACTTCTTTTTGATCAACCTATTGTAGATAGGAACATCTTCTATGGCTTGGAGAAGTGGTATCTTTACACATAAATGTTTCAATTCTCCCAGGAGTTTAGTCTCTTCTGGGGTAGGCTGGACTCTTATGGATAGTCTCTCAGGAAAGGGTGTAATTGCTTTAGGTTTGCTTTCCTTTTTCTCTTCCTCAACCTCCCTGGGTGGAGGCTGGCTATCTGGGAAAACTTTACCAGACCGCAAGTTGATTTCTTGAATCTCCACAGCATAAGTTGGGCATGATGGTTCCCCACTATACACTTGTTGAGCATGTCCGTTGTTTGGGTTCGGATTTGGTTGGGCAGGCATTTGGGGTTGCCTTGGTGGAGTAGAAGGTAACGGTTGTGGTTGGGCAGGTGGTGGAGGCATAAGAGTGGGAAGAGAGTTGTGTTGGGGCCTCCACCCCTGATGAGATGCATTCCACAGAGGTTGTGGCTAAGCATAGGATTGAAATGAATGGGTGTCTGGTTGGGCATGATATTGATATGTGAAGGACCAAGGATGTGGTGTGGACCAGGAAGGATGAGTAAGGGGACCCCAAGAAGGTATGGAGGGAACTTGGTTGGGGTTGTAGTATGCCTGAGATGTCCCTTGCATCCCCTGCTGGTATGGTCTAGGTCCATGAGGCCTTCTTTGGTTTATGTAATAAAGATGTTCAATGACTCCCTCAGCCCCTTGATATACAACTTTAAGTCTGGGCAAGGAAGGGCACTTATTTGTAGAATGATTTTCTTCACAAACTAAACAAATCTCTATAGAGTTCAATGGGCATTCATTCCTAGGATGCCTCCTGGTGCATCTAGGGAAAAAAATGGCCAAAGCCCTCTCTACTTCCTCTTGTTTTCTTTTGATATGTAAGGTGTCCATTTGCATGACAAGAGTCTACAACATCTAACTCTTGAAGTCTTCCAGTATGTTTCCAATTTCTCCTTTAATGGATGAGTTGGAGGAAGAGGTATTGGCTATGGGTTGACTCCCCCTACCTTTCTTTCTGGATGCCCTAGAATGGTTTCTAAAAATAGTCTTTATGTCCTCATAGGGTAGTTGGTAGATGTCTCCCCCGGCCAGCAGATGGAGGTTGTCTAGAAGATCTTCCTGGATTCCCCTGAGCAGGACCAACTTCAGAGACTAAGGGTCAAGTGTACACCCGACCCTTTTGTAACTGAGCTGGAACCTCTCTTCATAGTCTTCTAGGGATTCATCACTTCCTATGGTCATTCAGAAGATTTCTTCTTTCGTATATTTTGACCTACAATAGTCCTGATACTTGTTGTTAAAGGCTTGCTGCATCTAAGCCCAAGTTGTGATGCTATTTCCAGGTAATCCCATGAACCAACGTAGTGCTACATCCTTGAGAGTAGAAGGGAATAGTTTCAACTTTTTCTCATTTTTTGCATAGTCATAAGTTTGACAAATGACAACAAACTTGAACAAGAAGGCGTCAGGATCTTCTGTAGTCAGACCATGGAAATGAGTTAGGGAAGAAGGGATTATATTCTTCATTTTGGTGTCCCCATTGGTCTCCCAAATGGGAAAGGTACCCTCTATTCTCTCCCCATTCCCCCTAGCATTTCTGTTTTTAGCCATTGGCTCCAAAGGAATCTTTTCTTCTTCTTCTTCTTCCCCTATAGGTTCTTCAAATATGTCTTTCTATTGACCTAAGGGTTCTTCTTGATTGCAGCCACCGAAGAAGAGAGAAGATTGGCTGTGTGAAGTAGTGGGGGTGTTGGGCAAAAATTTTCCTGAGTTATCTCTATTCCTATGAGGCATGAAAGGAAATCTTTTTGGTTGGTTTTTTTCTTTTCCCCACACTAATAGTACCTGCAGAAACTGAAATTTTGTTTTGAACAAAACAAATTGCAACTAGCTGAATTGAACTTGCTGAAATGGAAATTTGTAGAATTGAAAAGGAAAGCAAGGAGATGCAGAACTTGCAAGGAAAAAAAATGACTAGTCTACTTTTGTTGAAATGAACTATTAGCAGAATGTTGTGATAGGAAATAGAAGAAAGCAGTAATCACAGAATACTCTGACGCTTCCCTGACAATGGTGCCAAAAAGTGGCGAGAACTAGTATTGCAGCAATAATGCTGCAATTCTTGGGCTGCTTACTTTACTCTTGTCAACCCGGTAGTTCGTAACAAACTTGGAAGCACCAGTGTTGTATGCACAAGTACTAGTTCTCATTGTAGGTTGTCACTTGGTTAGCCGGCGCAAGATCACTAGGAGCTCAAGCCAACTTCTATGGATTCCAGAAGAAGCTTTATATGTGATGAAAGGAAAGAAAGATTACTCTATAGATGCTATTCTAACTGCAGAAAGGAGAAAGACTAAAATGTAAAGCAAACCTAGTAAACCCTAATTAACTAACTAATTCTGCTTTTGTGGAAAGCACTATGAAAACCATGAAAATAATGCCATTACCTACTCAAGAAAGTAATTAACATCTAACTATGTTATTTCTGGAAGTAAATAAGCAAAGAACATATTTTTGGATTTTTATGTACTTTCATGTGAGTTTGACATGCATGTAATTTATTGTGTGCGAGTGTGGCAGTGAATAGGTGGTGTTGAAGGGTAGTTTTAGGATTTGAGAAGATGTAGGATGGTGTGGATGGGTCCTATAAGGTCTCAAGTGGCCTTCTAAAGGCTTTTCCCACACTCGGCCTTCAAAAGAAAGCCTATAGAAAAATCTACAGGAGGACATAGGAAATCTACAGGAGGAAAATAGGGAATCTACAGGAGGCCTACAAGGGGAGGCTGAGAGCAGTTTTCACTGTTTTGAGGGTGTGAGAGTGGGTGGAAAAGGTGGATGAAGGTTGGAATGAGGTGTTATGGTGCCTAGGGTCTACCATGAATCACTAGGAGAGAGAAAGATGATTGGGTTTTCTCAAGGAGAGAGGAAGAAGTTCTAGGAAAAATGCAGGAAACTAAGGCAGAATTGAGGTGAGGTTTGGGAGACCAATAGGTCATGGATCAGATGGGGGGGGGGGTGGATTGCTGATAAGCTGGACTACTGCTAGAAGAGCATCTACTACATAAAAATTGATAGTCAATCAAGGAAATCAAGCAACAAGTGAAATGAATGCATTTAGGAAAAACAGAGTTTTGCATAAAAATGGTCTAAACTATGATCTATGAAAGGAAATTCTGAGAAATGATGCAAGCAAGGAAAGCGTGAAAGAAGACTGTTGCAAATCAAGAAGTGAGCATGATGAAGAAGATCTAAAGCAAAGCAAAGCTGGACTATTAACCTACTAAAAAGTTGCAAACACTAGAAGTCCTATGAAGGAGGAAAATCTGTGTTTTTGGGGCAGCAAGAGGGTCTTTGACTCAAATGATGGTCCCAAAGGGAGGAAGAGAGGCCAAGCACTGTTGCTAGCCTTTTGAGTCTTTTCTAATCACTGTTTAACCTACTACAGAAGGCACAAATGGAAGCAAACTACTATATCATCAAAATCAACCTATTCTTACCCATAAAAAAAATACATCTAACAACAACCTAATCTACAAATTGAAATAAAACATACAAATACAAGTAAAGAGGAACTTGGTTACTTGGATTGGCCCATAACCAAAGAGCTTCAGCCCTCTGAGGTAACTCAGTGCTAGCTCAAAAAGGATCCCATCTCTATTATCAAAACAATAACAAGATTACATGTAACTGTCACAAAATAATAAGCTCGAAGTTGGAGCAGAGTTTACATAAGCAAAAATCCAACAAAATTCTAACCCTAGTGAGGCCCTAGCCCCCTCTACTTATAAAAATGAAGCTACCAACAACTTCCTTAAAATTAGGGAGGCTTGGCTCCCTAAACTCAAGATAATCATCAGTGATCCTCCACTTGCTCCGCTGCCTTCTAGTGCGTGATTCGGTTGCTTGTACTCCAAGCTGAATGAATGGGAATTCGAAGTGAGGAGTAATAAATGAGGGGGATTCCCTCCTATGAGTCCTTTCCTTTGTGCACTTCAAGTTTTTTCTGCCATTTGTCCATTGGATCCTTGACTTTGACCTCGAAACTCAACAATAATCTGCATTAAATACACGTTAGACCACATGGCACAATAACTAACTTAACTCACTCTATAAGCATAAATATAATAAGAAAATCATACAATAAGCTAAGAGAATGGTTGATTTGACTAGGTTAGGAGGTAAAATGAGCCCATATAATTACCCATTTATGAGGCTCATCAGGAAGCCCTAGCTAAACCATCCAACTGATCTTTGAACAATTGGTATCCTTAAGCACTCCCCCTTTGACATCAATGGAAAAGGTGTCAACTCATCAAGCACTGTACTGTAAACACAACTACTTCCCCTAAACACTATATGGATATGATCGTAATGTAGTAACAGACATCATACTTTATCACTCCTTAAGGATGTATCATAACAACAATAAGCAACGAAAATAACATGTTTATCTATCCTAATGCAATAGTAGCATGGTCAATCAACAGGTCCAACGAAACTTTTCCAACCAAGTCAATAAAAAAACATCATAAGTACCAACAACAACACCAACACCCATCTCAACAACAATAAATAGATGTATGTAAGTAGTAGAAAACTCAATCAATAGCTCCAACCACATAAACGTCACTCTCAACCGAGGCAGCAACATAAACATCAACAACAGTTTAACATGAGCAGTAACATCATCCTCCCAAATAGCAACAAATTCAACCATCAGCATCACCAACAGCAAACCATATCCATCAATCAGCAATATCTGAGCAACAATATAACAAACACATTTGATAGCCAACTATACACCAGACATGCTCCCCTTGAGCATCAACATCATCTTTCAAAGAATGACATATTATTGAAAGCTACACCACATGAACCAAAATATTGACTCCGCATAACATGATTGATACATAGGACATACATTAGCTCATATATGGCTGAAATAATCAACTTAAATTAATGACTCTATGGACCCAACTTTGAAATATTGACACTCTTTATCCAACCAATGACATGACTAGAAAATTTTGAACATTTGTTACTGGGTTTTATAAATGAGATACATGGTTGAATATGTAAGTGACAAAAACAACACTCACTTTTACATGGCTTCATTATAAAATATTAGAATATGATACTAATTTCCAAGCCTACAAATGGATGAAGTATGAATTCGTCATACACGTGACTTTTTACATGACAATAATCAACCAAAGTAACCTTTTAGACATGGACTCTCAAAGTAAACTATGATTGGTTCACAACATTACATATCCTTCTCGAAACAATTACATGAATGAGCATAGGAATTACAATATTTCCTTTTAGAACAAGAGAAAGGATAATGATAGCATAAGTGATACTCTCCAACAACAATAGATACATGATAAATTCTTTGAGGCTAGGTAGCAATACATAGAGAACATGATGAAAGGTCCTCAACAACAAACACTAAAAATATCAAAAGTCCAACATAAAACTGTCATAACTAACCAAGGTACAACCTTGTCAGTTTTCATCCACAACTAGTCAATCTAATATCACCCATGCCAATGGATATAAGACACTACAAATTCTACCAGCAAGCTCATCAAACACATCATCATCATGAGCATAAGGTCTCTAGCAAAATGAGAAAATATAAAACAACAACACATATAACAAGATCATATATTACCTCTATCCCAAATGCCAATCCTTCTCTTTATGATATAACCAAGCAACATAGATTTATAACATACTCCCACAAGATATCCTCTCATTCAACCAATGCAATAACACTCTTAGGTCTATAGAGCATCAAGTTCATCACATCATAAGAAAAAGACAAGATGTAACATATAAAAATCATAAATGTAAGCTTCCATTCATATATCTCGGCCTTCTATCAATAATGCACACCCCAACATTTGGCTTTTATACTGAGATATGCACACAAAGTAAAATCCTTTTTCAATGTAAAAATGCCATAAAGTAAGTTACAAGCATTTGGTGGTCATCAACAACAACTCATTGAACATTTTGTGTAACTGAAGTTCTGAGCTATTCCAACAATCATGGAAGTGCACATTATGAGTGTCATTATGATGGCACCAATTCTCTTAATGCCAAAATTTCTTTAATACACCACCATATGTATGAACTTATTTTTGGAAAATTTATGGTTGATTCATTCCAATAATTCCCACACACAAAATAAATTCTCTTTACCAAATTTCCATGCACCATTATCCATGCGTGATTGCTCATCAAAAGTACATTGTCCATGGTTTAGAATTCCAATTGATGTTTTTCTCAAACCATTTGTCCCACAAAAACTTTACTCCATATCAATATAAACCCATTCAAATATTTAAACACCAGTTGATTTAATAAAATTATTCTCAAACCAACACATGGTTTTTTGAAAAGCAATCAACACTTATAACCCCCTTGCTTATGATATCAACAAATCATAGTTTTAATATACAATAAATGGAATATTAAAACCATGTTCCAATGTAAAGGCACCAACATCATATTTTTACTACGCATGTTGCAATGTGAAGACATCAAAAATCATATTTTTACTACGCTTTCAACCACCCGTGGTTTATAAGCCAATTTGAAGAAACCCACCCATAATTAATACTCGATAGCACCAAAAATGAATTTGACACTATAACCTGTACATTCACTTTCAATTGCATGTTCATGCTTTACTAATTCCAATAATGATTTAACAAATATACTCATATGTGAATTCCACTCATCATTAGAAATCAATCCATGGTTTATATAAACAACTCATGGTTTCTAAGAAAGGCCACTTACAACCTAAAACCATGGGTCACTTGAACAAATGGATTATAATATATTGAGGAAATAATTTGTACTCCATTGGATTATCGTCCATGTATGATGGTTTTCACAATTATTTGCTCACCCATTTAAATCGTTGGTTTTCAATTCTACCTTAGTTAGCTCACCAAGTAAGAAAAATGGATTTCTCGGTTTTTATATTTCTCATATTGTAAAAAAAAATTATCCCTTCATTCATAACTCAATGTGATGGTGTGTGAGTTATAATATTTAATATGTAATGGTCCATAAATACTAAATCAATTAATAATTAAACCAACTTTGGACCATATTTGACTAGATCAAGCAATTAATGATCATTACTCCAAGACCAAATCAAAACCATTGATTGAATCAAAATACGGTCCACTTGCTAACTATTGCAATATCAAGGCATTCATACACCTAGAATTTATTTATGCAGGTATTTCCTCATCACGGGCAGTGTAAAAATTGAATCAAATGCACACTTTTTCTTTTTGCCCTTTTTTTAAATTTCAAAAACTAATCATTGATTTATTGTTTAATGTAGGAAAAACTTAGAACCACAAGGTCGATCTTAGTTCATGAGTCTAGATTGAAAAACACACCAAAAATAAAATTTACTCCAGTTGATGAAGAAACTCTATTTTGTGGGAGGAGCTCCCCCTAAATATATGCACATTTGCTTCATGCTCCCCCTAAGATTGGGTTGGCCTCAATTAGTTTCTTGCTCCTTTCTTTTCCAAATTTTCTTGAATTTCACGTGTTGGTTGCTTTGATGCATGCTTAAGAAACTTGCACCAATGTTCTTCTTCTTCCATCGGTGAGGGAAACTTGTAGTCTTTGGCCTTATGGCTGAAACTATCACAGGTATAACATCTAATGTGCCTAAGAAATTGTGAAAAAGGCTTAAATTGATTTTTCATGTGACAATCAATACCTTTATGGACGATCTCATTGCACAAATAATAGTACCCATAAAAAACAATTTTATACCTGGACACTGATAGGACTACATCTAATGTGCCCAAGAAATTGTAAAAAAGGCTCAAATTGATTGTTCATGTGATATTAAATACCTTTATGGATGATCTCATTGCACAAATATTAGTACCCATAAAAAACATTTTTATACTTGGATATTGATAGAACTACTTTCCCTCGACAGACTATTTGTGATTTCTCTTGATTTGGCATATTGTCTTACTTGAAATGCTTTGTATTTTTGTCTCTACTGTTAGTGTCAATCTTTGCAGCCTTCCTCCAGTGATCAAACATGCTCTTACACAAGTGATTTTAAGGTGTCAAGGTCAAATTTTGTCATTTCAGTGAGTCTTCAAGCAAAATTTGGTCACTAGGCATTAGGTCTAGGGTTTGCTTGTACTCCTTCCAAAGTTGTCCAAATATCGGTCCATGTCACTATTCAGCTAAGTCTACCATCATTCAGAGGGTTTTCATCATCATGTCAAGTTCCATTGGGTCATTTTACACCTTGTTCATGCTTCAGTTGCGCCTAGGCAATGTTCATTTCCCTCTCCTAGGGTTTTGAAGCTAATTTCTCTTGGATGGTCAAATCATCGGAAAAACTTGTATCCTGATGTTCATACACCTTCCCCTATCCATAATATACCTTATCAAACACTTCCCATCACTGAGATCCCCCAAATCCCTCACTTTCACACAAACCCTAGTTTCTTGCTACAACCTGGCAATTTTCTATGGTTGGGCCTGTGTTTTGCCTTTTTGGACCCCTTCCCCTAACTCAAGTTCTGAGATTCCATTTTCCTCTACTTCCTAACATCCCTCCATACTTCCAAAAATTTCCTTAAGAATTTAGAAGCTCCCTATCCCCTTCATTTCACTTCATTTCGGCAAATCCCTTGTCCCACACATCGGGATATGTTTCACTCAAATGATGTTTCTAAGCAATCAACGATGAATTTGGGATAACTGAGAGAGGTTTTTGTCCATAACAGACCAAGGAAGAAAAATCTCCTTCATTTTTTACACAGGTGTTATGGTTATGAAGAAATGTCAAAAATACAATTGCCTTGGGAGAATTGATGCACCTCTGGAGTGACCTCGGGAAAATCAAGTTTTCTCCTAGCTCGGTTGGTCAAATGACTTACTTGATGATCCAAATGATAACTAGAGATAAATATATTTCCAATGAGATATCATGAGCTCAATTTGGAGTTGAGGAAGGCATTCAAAAGTTGACTGTAACAGCACTCTGCCTTTAGGAAGCCTCATTTGGCACAGTTCGACCAGTCTTCGGAGATTTGATTTTTGACAGGGAAAATGAACTCCAAATTGCAAAATTCTAGTTGAGTTGGAACGTAGACAGGACAGGCTTTCCAATTAGCTATCAAAAGCTTAATTTGAGGTTGAGGAAGGCATTCAAAAGTTGACCGCAACAGCACTCTGCCTCTGAGGTAGCCTCATTTGGTAGAGTTCGACCAGTCTTGGGAGATTTGATTTTTGACAAGGCAAATGAACTCCAAATTACAAAATTCTGGTTGGGTTGGAAAGTAGACTCAAATAACCTTCCAAAAATCTATCCTACACTCAATTTGGATATCAGGAAGGCCTCCAAAAGTCACCTGGAAAAGAGTGTGACGCACAGGAGGAGGAGCGCGACGGTTTTATAAATATTTTCACTCCATATGGTCAGTTATACAAGTGGCAAAGGAAGGCAAAGGGTCACCCAAGCCATTTGTCATGTTTGTGACACTACACCTATAGCTGATGTTTGGCTCTCCATCTTCATTTTGTGACCCTTGGACGTTCTATCGCTTCATAGCACATTCTATATATTGTATGCAAACCATTTGCAAAACAGTTGGTTGGTTGGCTTGTAACTTCTCGGAGACTGTGGGAAAGAAACTTTGTTTCTGCACTATATATTTTTACAGAGAATTAATGAAAGGCAACGGATCTGTTTCATGAGATTCATGTGGTTGTGAGTGTAGCAAATGTGCCTCTTATGTTTCATATGTATCTGGTTATGTTTCATAGTTCATTTCATATTCATTTCTGGTGAAATTTTTCGAATGAGATTAGGTAGAATTCAATTTTATTGCTCTACCTGTGGGAAAATTTCATGTACAGTGTTCATTATTCTGTTGAAAAGGATTCATGTTGTCCATGCCCTTTTCACCTCTTAATTCAATCTCTCCATTCCGCCATATCTTAAAACTAAATTGCTATGCTTTCCGCCTACCTTGCCTCACGAAATAATATGGCCTTTATGTTAAGTTCTCTGTTCATTGAGGTCCAGTGGTCCCATAACATCCCAGAAACACAGTCATTCATAAAAATCACTCCTTATTTTCATTTTCACTTACTAGCCTAAGATAAATAGTTCATTTGAAAGTCATCTCAGCCCCTTTTCGTTTATCTATTCACTGAGTGTGACTCGGAGAGAGCCCTCTCTTGTTCTGGTAGGGCTAGCTACCAGACTGAGCGTGGTTTGCAGTTACCCTGAATTTTTCCTTCTTTCAGCCTGAGGCAGATTTAGGTGCTAACATAGTGGCGACGATACTGGGGAAGAAAATGGTTTGCTTGTAGATTGTCTTGCCCCAGGACATATCTCAAGTTTAGATCTGATGTTGATGGTGAACAATGATCAGACATAAGACGATGGCTGAAATCATTCACCTGGCGACTCCTTTCATTGAAGAATCCAAGCAATCGGTACTTCATGGTGACTCCACTGCAGAGGGATTAGTAGCTTTGAGATTTTTTAAAATGGAGCGGATTGCAAGAAGATACGCTCCCATGAGCTGAGATCAAATTCCAGGCTTTCCAAATAAAATTCCGAAGGTAGATTGGTCAAAGAATCTTCCTATGTTTAAAGGTGATGGTAAGAAGGACGCTGCTTTACATCTAGTTCGATTTCACATGCATATTCGCAAGTTGAAGGTTGATTTTCCTGAAGATTTCTTAATGAAGATATTCATGGCCACTCTAGAAGGCGAAGCCCAATCTTGGTATGAAAATTTTCCCACTGCTTGTATTTACAGTCTAAAGGATTTTCATGCCCTGTTCATTGAAAGATATAAAGACTCTTATTCATCATTGAATCTAGTTCATGATTGTTGCAAGCATGCTTATGTTTTTATTGAGAGCCTTGAAAAATATTATGAGGATGATAATTTTATGGATGATGAGATCATGGAAGCCCTGTATGAAATTCCCTTTCAGCAGCGTAAAGACGATCATGAAAATTTGCAGCATGATCAAGATTGTAGTATGGTGAAAAATGAAGGAATTTTGCATCTTGACAGTCAACATGAATTACATGAAATGGATCAGCAGTATGAGGAAAATTTATATACTCCTTCGCTTGAAAATATTGAAGACAATCACTGTTTGAGCAAAAGGAAACAAAAGGTCTTATCTCCTTTGTCTGAAGACGAAATAGATCAACTCTTGCATGGTCATGTTCTAGCTCAAGCTAAAGCAGATTTGCAGTGCACACATGGTTAAGAAACTGTTGGTGAAACTTCCTCCTCTTTTGAAAAGAATGACAGTTCGGTGAACATCTTTATAGATCAGCAGGTTGAAGATGTCCATATGAGTGAAAATGATGAAAGAAAAAGAGTCGGTTCAGATTTGTCCATAGAAGAAGACAAAGTTTTGGGTCCAAATGTTCTCACGTCATCAGAATGAAACCTTCATGAAGAGGTAATCCAGTCAGTTCATAAACAACAAGATGAGATCTGCAGTCAAGTAAGTGAAAAGCTTTCTCTGGATGAATTTATGGTAGATGATAAAAATGTTAGTGTTGGGTTTCAAGAATCATCCGAAGTTGCTTTTCTCATGATTGATGAATGAGATGAATGTAATGAGAATATGGTTGTCATATCATGTCAAGATGATCAGAAATATATTCAGACTATAGCCATTATGGATTCCATTTCAGATTCTTCCTCATATGTTTCATGTTTTGAAATGTTCTTTGAAGAGGAAATCCACTCATCTGCTTGTTCATAATTTTTTGAGGACTAGGAACATACTTTTTCTGAAGTACATTATGAAGGAAGATCAGAATCAAAAGAAAAAGACATCTTGTTTCTTCAGCAGGAGGAGAATCTTCATGTTTTTCATGATCCAATGGCAGATTTGTTACAGACAGCAGTGAAGTTCATTATTGCAGTATTCAGTGATGAAGGAGATCATGGCCAATTATGTTTTTGGATGCCCAATTACCAATATCAATTGTTGACCAGAATATCTGATCGGAAGAATCAATCAAGAAGCCATCTTCTTGATTGGTTACAAAGGCATTTTGATATAGTTTGATGATATATAGTCTTGTAAGAAATGCAGGTGGTCATGCACTACCACCAAGCTTTAAGTTTTAAGTTTAGTTCTTAGTGTTTTGAGTTAGTTTGTTAGAGTCAAGTTTTTTTTAGTCATGTCAGTTTGCATTGAGCCAGTTTGAGTCAAGTTTCAGTCAATAAATTGAGTCACTTTGGTTTGTCGGAATAATGGACTCCATAGCCCAATGGACAAAAGGCACTATCTAGCTCTTCCAGAGATCTGTTGTTCTTGGCACCTCCAAGGAGCTACCATCCCCCATTGGAGCCAATGTTAGTGTCAGTCTTTGTAGCCTTCCTCCAGTGATCAAACATGCTCTTACACAAGTGATTTAAAGGTGTCAAGGTCAAATTTTGTCATTTCAGTGAGTCTTCAAGCAAAATTTGGTCACTAGGCATTAGGTCTAGGGTTTGCTTGTACTCCTTCCAAAGTTGTCCAAATGTCAGTCCATGTCACTATTCAGCTGAGTCTACCATCATTCAGAGGGTTGTCATCATCATGTCAAGTTCCATTGGGTCATTTTACACCTTGTTCGTGCTTCAGTTGCGCCTAGGCAAGGTTCATTTCCCTCTCCTAGGGTTTTGAAGCTAATTTCTCTTGGATGGTCAAATCATCGGAAAAACTTGTATCCTGATGTCATACACCTTCCCCTATCCATAATATACCTTATCAAACACTTCCCATCACTGAGATCCCCCAAATCCCTCATTTTCACACAAACCCTAGTTTCTTGCTACAAATTGGCAATTTTCTATGGTTGGGCCTGTGTTTTTCCTTTTTGGACCTCTTCCCCTCACTCAATTTCTGAGATTCTACTTTCCCCTACTTCCTAACATCCCTCCATACTTCCTAAAATTTCCTCAAGAATTTAGAAGCTCCCTATCCCCTTCATTTCGCTTCATTTCAGCAAATCCCTTGTCCCACACATCGGGATATGTTTCACTCAAATGATGTTTCTGAGAAATAAAAGATTAATTTTGGAAAATTTAGAGAGGTTTGTGTCCATAACATACCAAGGAAGAAAAACCTCCTTCATTTTTTACACAGGTGTTATGGTTCTGAAGAAATGTCAAAAATACAATTGCCTTGGGAGAATTGATGCACCTCTGGAGCGACCTCGAGAAAATCACGTTTTCTTCTATTTCAGTTGGCCAAATGATTTTCTTGATGATCCAACTGATAACTAGAGATAGGTATCTTTCCAATGAGCTATCATGAGCTCAATTTGGAGTTGAGGAACACATTCAAAAGTTGACTGTAATAGCACTCTGCCTTTAGGCAGCCTCATTTGGCACAGTTCGACAAGTCTTGGGAGATTTGATTTTTGACAGGGAAAATGAACTCCAAATTGCAAAATTATAGTTGTTTTGGAAATTAGGTAGGACAGGCTTTCTAATGAGCTATCACAAGATTAATTTGAGGTTGAGGAAGGAATTCAAAAGTTGACCGCAACAGCACTCTACCCTGAGGCAGCCTCATTTGGCACAGTTCGACCAGTTTTGGGAGATTTGATTTTTTATAGGGAACATGAAATCCAAATTGCAAAATTAAGGTTGGGTTGGAAGGTAGACTCAAATAACTTTCCAACAAGCTATACTACGCTCAATTTGGACATCTATAAGGCCTCCAAGAGTCACCTGGAAAAGAGCGCGATGCACAGGAGGAGGAGCGCGACGGTTTTATAAATATTTTCACTCCATATGGTCAGTTATACAAGTCGCAAAGGAAGGCAAAAGGTCACCCAAGCCATTTGTCATGTTTGTGACACTACACCTGTAGCTGATGTTTGGCTCTCCATATTCATTTTGTGACCCTTGGACGTTCTATCTCTTCATAGCACATTCTATATATTGTATGCAAACCATTTGCAAAGCAGTTGGTTGGTTGGCTTGTAACTTCTGGGAGACTGTGGGAAAGAAACTTTGTTTCTGCACTGTATATTTTTATAGAGAATTAATGAAAGGCAGCGGCTCTATTTCATGAGATTCATGTGGTTGTGAGTGTAGCAAATGTGCCTCTTATGTTTCATAGTTCATTTCATAGTCATTTCTGGTGAAATTTTTCGAATGAGATTAGGTAGAATTCAATTTTATTGCTCTACCTGTGGGAAAATTTCATGTACAATGTTCATTCTTCTGTTGAAAAGGATTCATGTTGTCCATGCCATTTTCACCCTCTTAATCAATCTCTTCATTCCGCCATATCTTAAAACTAAAATTGCTATGCTTTCCGCCTACCTTGCCTCACGAAATAATATGTGCCTTTATGTTAAGTTTTCTGTTCATTGAGATCCAGTGGTCCCATAACATCCCAGAAACACAGTCATTCATAAAAATCACTCCTTATTTTCATTTTCACTTACTAGCCTAAGATAAATAGTTCGTTTGAAAGTCATCTCAGCCCCTTTTCATTTATCTATTCACTGAGTGTGACTCGGAGAGAGCCCTCTCCTGTTCTGGTAGGGCTAGCTACCAGACTAAGCGTGGTTTGTGGTTACCCTGAATTTTGTCTTCTTTTAGCCTGAGGTGGATTTAGGTGCTAACATCTACAATTTGCTGAAATGTGCCCAAATTTATGAAAACTTAAACACCTTTCATTTCCAAAACACTTACTTGTCACCTTCTTCAACTTCTAATTTTGATGATGATTTTATTTATTTTTGTTTCTAATTTTTGCCTTGGGATTTTTTATCATTGTCTCTTTAGCTCCATTTAAACTATATCCGGCCTCTTCCAATTCTGCTTTAAGTTTCTTGCAATTTTTCATCTGATCTTTGAGCGAGCTTCTAATATCCTCTTCAGTTCTCCTTTCTTTCTCTAACTAATTTTCAAGATCATAAATTTCTTTCTTGGAAACATATTCTTTTTCCTTAAGAATTTGTATCAATTTCTTCATATCTCTATTCTCTAAAGTGAGCTTCTCAATTAGCCTTGCTTGAGCTTTTTTTTCAGACTCAAGGGTTACTAATATCCCAAGCTCTTCATCTTCAGAGTCCTACACTGGAAATACACCTTCCTCACCTCTTGAGGAATAAAATTCCAAAATTTTATTATTTTCTTCTTCAATGACTCCAATATCATCATCACTAGAATGACAACAAGAAATAAAATGTTCATGACAGGAAATTTTTCCTTCCATACCTTTTACTAGGAGGACAGGTTCTTCCAAATTTGCAACATTCTTCGCTTGTTTTCAGCTCTTCTTCTTTTGATATTGTTTCCTCTTGTTCTTTTCCATATCCCCACGATCTACCCTCAAGCAATCAAGTTCCACCGAGAGAACCTGCTTTGATACCAATTGTTGGAAATGAGATCACTATTGAGGGAGGGGTGTTGGAAAAAGTAATTATGATGGGTCTTGAATAATGTACTTCATTCATTATGTAATGCACTTGTCAAAAGAATAAATAAAATAATTATTATTATTATTATTGTGACTTATTAAGTCATGGGTTTCATTCTTGGGTCACCATGTTTTAGGTCAAAATCCGCATTGAGGAATTCAAGGATTTATTCTTAGTCTATATAATTATTCTACATTTAAAGAGACCCTTCTTGGGATTTTGAATCATGTAAAAATGTTTAGTATTGAGTCAAATATGAATTATGGAACCTCCAAACCATGTTGGCCTAAGGGAAGATCAAGCCGGCCTAAGACCCTATTTGACTCCACAAGAAGCCTATAAAATGAAGGACATCAAATTCATTTGGAGAATCACTTCTCATAAAGTTTGAATTCTCTCTACTGGGCAGAAGTGTGACGTGGGTAGCTGGGAAAGTCTGTTTTTGGGAAGCCAAAGTGAATGCGAGTTTGGGTGAGTCTAAGGAGTCAAGAAAAATCGAAATTTTGGTGGTGGTCTCTCTCTGTTGCGTGATTTGGATTAGGAGATCGAAGTCTTCCAATTTGGACTACTGTCAGAAGTTGTTAGCTGATGCAAGTTGTTGCATAGACGGAGTTACTAGGAATATTTCAATCTTCTACTGGCTGACTTGGTGTGGAGGGAAGGTATGGTCAATGTCTAGGGTGAAGAGTCTTAAAGAATATTATGAAAGGAAGAATTAATTTGATTTGGTTTTCCCCTCGAGGGTGGGTTTGCCCTGGCATGTGCCTACATCTTGTGTTCATTTTTTTATGTGTTGCTACTTTTGGTAATTGTTTGATGAACTAAAGAAAGAAGATATAAATAATCATAATAATAAGAAACATCACAAGTAATTATCAAGATCAAGAAAATATTTATTGCCTTTCTGATTTTACAACATGGTATTAGATGTTTGGTTAAGAATGAAGAAAAAGGCAGATCCATTCATAAGCACTATCTCAAGGAAGGAGTCTATTATATTCAAGGAAGATGTTTATCTCAATCAAGGAAGAGAAAAAACTTAAAGGAGCATCCAACATTAGATCCTAGAAGAAGAGAATTGACCTAATCCTTGATAAGAACAAGGTGTTGGAATTGGTGAAAGGAAATGTAAAAAAACCTATAGAAGAATTAAGGATCTCAATGGTTGCCGATCCTGAAGGAGTATCAAATGCTTATGTTGCTCATCATAAAGAAAAGAGATCAAAGGGACCGAGGACGAAAGTTGACATGTCTAATATATAGTGCTATCAATGTCATAAGAAAGGTCACTACACGATTGATTGTCCCGAGAATCCAAGGAATAAGAAGAGAGGAAGAGATCAAGCCAACTTTGTTGAAGAAGGAGACTCTGAAGAATCCAGCATTAGGGACTTACACTATTAAGTCATTTTCTTTACATAACTTGTTTTATATGTTTTAGAATTTATAGGTCTTTAACATAACTTTTGAAAAGACATTTGTGTATTTCTTTAAGTTTTTAGGTTTCCCTCAAACTTTGGAGGGAGCTCCTAACAACTCTTAAAGATAAGTATCTCATGTCTTTTGAGTTTTGGGTTCATGTGCTCATTTAGTTTTGATTATATTAAATACCAATCACCTTTCTTCCTCTATTGTCTTCATCAGAAAAACATCTGAAAGAAGGAGTATCTCTCAAGGCAAGTGATTCTTGTTTGGGTGATTCATCTCTTGATAAATCTACCCACCCCACTCATATTATTGATTGATTATGTAGAACCCTAGATAGGTTTTGGAAAACCCTAACTGAAAGGTGTGATAATGTGAATGTTTGAAATCCTAAGTTGCTTAGGGATATTGTGAAATTCTAGTTGAAGTCTTATTGATGAAGTCATGTTTGCAATTTTGGTATGATCAAGAAATCCTAACTTGTTAGGGTTGAATGATAATGTCTAAAATCCCATAATATTTGAAGTTTTGGTAATATAGGGTTTGATATGTTTCTACATTGGAACCCTACCTCATTAGTGTTTGGTGGAATGTGTGTTCTACATTGGAACCCTTGTTCATTAGGGTTTGGTGGAATGTGCGAGCAAAGACCCTTATATTGTCTTAAAATTTTTTCCTTGGTATGTGAGTGTTTGTCTGATCAAACCCTAGTATACTCAAAATGATTGTGTGTCTAACTCTTAATCTATATTGTTGAGAAGTTGGTTTTGACTAACACATGATATGAAATATATTTGCATGATGATGGAATCTAGGCATATATAGATATGTCCTTTTGGTTGAAATCCTAGGTTGGTCTAGGTCAAGATGTACTAATGTTGTTGGACATATGATATGCTTATGTACGGTTATGTATTCCTAGATATGTGTGTTGACCTAGTCATTAATGGTCATGAGTATTAGGATTTAATGAAGTCCTTGTCTAAAATTCCAGGATGATGATATTTGGAAAATCTAGGGTGTTATAGCTAAACCCTAGTGAAGTTAAAATTGTCTAGTATGTGTGATATAACAATCTAAAATCTATTAGATGATTGTTGAAAATGAAAATCTAAGGTGTTGCAGTTAAATCCTAGTAGTGACATTGTTTAGTGTGTAATGTAACAATCTAAGATCCATATGTTTAATGATTGTTGAGATAATGGAATTCTAGGGTTTTGGAGTTAAACCTTCGTTGAAGTAGAAATCTCTTATGAATGTTGACTATATGAGAAATTGAGATTTCTGGAAGATTGTTGAAAGTTTTGGTTGTGATTGATGATTTCCCAAAAATATAGGGTTTGCAAGTAACCCTAGCAATAACTGGTCATGTTAGTGATTGATTGATGGTTGATTGAAAATCTAGGGGTTTGGAGCTAACCCTTGTGGAAGCTGACCAGGTTAATGACTAAGTTGTGATTGAATTTGATTGATTATTTTGTATGAAGTCTAGGATTTGTATGAATTCCTAGTGAGAAGTCTAACATATGTATTTTGAAATATTGTTAGATATTTTGTAGATCTATACTTGTGTGAATTATTTCTAGGGTTTGCTATATGTTGTAGTAAGGTTTGTCATACCTTTGGAAGACATATTGAAACCATAGATGGAATGAATGCTGTTATGAAGTAGTCTAGGGTGTAAAAAGTCCCTAGTAAGATGTTGAATATTATATGCCTCTTGTTTAAAAGTCTAGGTATCTGATTTATAGAAAATACTTATGTGATTCTCATATGGCTAACTTCATGCTTCTATAGATTTGGTTGTACTTTCTATCTGAGTTGTACAGGTACACAATATTCAACTTGGTGAAGATGCTCAATGTGACAAGCATGATGAGAATGATAATAACTCTGATGAAATGGTTGGAAACCATGAAATATTCTCTGATGATGAAAAGAAGAAGTAGAACTCCGTAGGTTAAGAGGGAGCTCGAATGAAAGGAATCTCCCTAAGATAAGAGGATGGTTGAGAATATTCCTTGCATAGGAATGATTAAATCCTCTCTATTTAAGAGGAAGTGATGGATATTATTATGTGCTTCATGTGTCATGCACTAGACTAGGACTAACAACCATAAGTTTTAGTGAGGGCCATGAGTAGGAGAAGGAAATTGGAGAATGCATTTTGAGGTGTTGATGATAGAAGGAAAGCATGACCCGATTAAAGAATATGTTGTTGCGTATGAAGTAGGAAGAATGATTTATGATTGAGGAATCTACTGTCAAAGATTCAGTTGATAATCCTACTATAGAAATTTGAGAAGCAACATTTGTTGCCTATAAGACCTTAGAGGTTTGTATTTGATTATGTACATATGAAAGTATATTATTGATTGGGGTTGTGTTTGTACAGATGAATCTCTTGAAGGATATGATAGCATGTTGGTTACCAATCAGTTTGGTTGGGAGGGACTGTACACTCTTGGTTTGCTAGATCAAGGAGTGTTGAGGCATTGTGAGTGAAGCATTATCTGGGCAGACATCTGGCTGACACTTTTTGTTGATGTCTGGGTCCCGAAGTTGGAAAGGTGGTGTTGGTCATTGAGCTCTGACATGCACCTGGATTTTGGGTTTATGGTTAGCAAGTAAGCCTACTAGTACCTAGAGGGGATGAAAGCTTGATTCCACCTTAGTCCCACTTGGATAGATTTCCCTAGTGAGGAATCTAGTCCATGGCATTGGGATGCCTAAATTATTAAGTGACTGGTTGGATAAATTGCCCTGGTCAAGAATCTAGTCCATGGCATTGTGGTGCCTAAAGTTTCTTCATGTTTTCATATAGTGTGAGATCATCCATTGTATTTGTATATTATGAATACCTCCCTAGTTAAGAGGGAGTGTTGGAAAAAGTAACTATGTTCGGTCTTTAATAATGTACTTGAGTCATTATGTAATGTACTTGTCAAAAGAATAAAGAAAATAATAATTTTTATTATTATTGTGACTTATTAAAGCATGAGTTTCATGCTTGGGTCACCATGTTTTAGGTCAAATTCCCCATTAAGGACTTCTAGGATTTATTTTGAGTCTATAGAATTATTATACATTTAAAGAGATCCTTCTTGGGCTTTTGAATCATGTAAAAAGGTTTAGTATTCAGTCAAATATAAATTATGGAACCTCCACACCATGTCGGCATAAGAACCTATTTGACCCCACAAGAAGCCTATAAAAGGAAGGACATCGATTTCATTTGGAGAAAAACCTCTCATCAATTTCAAATTCTCTCTACTGGTAAGAAGTGTGCAAATCTTGTTGCTGGGTAGAAGTGTGAAGTGGGTAGTTGGGAAAGTATATTGTCGGGATGAAAAAGAAAATGTGAGTTTGGGTGAGTCTAAGGAGTCAAGGAAAATTGAAATTTTGGTGGCGTTCTCTTTATGTTTCGTGCTCTAGATTGGGATATCGAAGTCATCAAATTCAGACTGTTGCTAGAAGTTGTTAGCTACTACAAGTTGCTGCATAGACGAAGTTGCTAGGAAGAGGTCAATCTTCTATAGGCTAACTTGGTGTGGAGGGAAGGTTTGGTCAAGGTTTATGTTGAAGAGTCTCAAAGAATACTATTGAAAAGAAGAATTACTTTGACTGGGTTTTCCCCTTGAGGGGGCTTTTTCCCTATCATGTGCCTACATCTTGTGTTCATTTTTTTATGTGTTGTTGCTTTTGGTAATTTCTTGATGAACTAAAGAAAGAAAAATCATTAGTAATTATCAAGATCAAGAAAATATTTATTTCCTTTTTTATTTTCCAAAAGGTGGAAGGGGGGGGTAATGTGAATGAGTAGTGCCTGTGATTACATAATTTTTAACTCTTTTTACCAAGGCACGAGATTCACTAATTTATTAGCTAAACTTGTGAAACAAACATAAAATAAATGTATCAAAGCATGTAAAATCACCATATAGAAAAAACATAAAGAATAAACAAGGAAAACATGCACATAAGAGGACACAAATGTTTTCTTATGGAAAAACCTCTCCAGGGAAAAAAACCACCCACTGCTACTACTGCTCAAATATTCTATTATGCTGGACAAATATTTACATAAAGGAGCCACCACCTAGTAGTTGGAAGACTGGACTACTAAGATAGTCTTCTAGAAACATCAGTTGGAAAGACTCTTCTCTCATAAACCTACGAATAGCTATTTGTTGGAAGCCACCACAACCAACGAGCCTTGACCAACTCTTTTGGACTTTGGAGAAGCTGCTTCCTGTACTGATTTTTCTGTAAGAAGGCCCCCACCTTATCTACACATTTCCTATTATGAAGCCTTTGTGTCTTCACCACCTCCATGCAAACCATGTTTCATGCATTTTCAAAGTGGGCTCTCAAACCTTCTCAACATGAGAAACCCAACAACCTCACTGATCTGAATAAGAAATATGATAAAGCACCTAACTTAACATAGCTACAGATGTACAATATCCTAGATAGAACACTGTAGCACACCCTCACACTCACACCCATCAATCAACCAACAACTCACTCTCACACAAGTATATGTCAAATTAACCTCAATAATTTCCAAACCAATACCACGAGCAAATATAATGGTTATGCCAATACCTAGGACACCTTTACCATGGTAATCTCCAAACCAATACCATGAGAAAATATCATGGTTATTTCAATACCTAGGACACCTGTACCATGGTAATATCCAAACCAATACCATAGGAAAATACCATGGTTATGCTAATACCTAGGACACTTTTACCGTGGTAATCTCCAAACCAATACCAAGAGAAAATACCATGGTTATGTCAATACCCAAGATACTTGGACTATGGTAATACCAAAACCAATATCACCTATACTAATACCAATACCATAACAACTATCAAAGCACACTGCAACTAATAAGCCAAGCAACATAATCTTAACATCTGCACATAAGCTAGCCACTCACTCATCTTCCATAACCATACACACTCAAGCCATCTGCAATACAATCATTTGCAATACATTCCCAGGTTGACGTCAATTGTTGCAACACAAAAACAACCTCATCAATGTAACTGCAACACATGCATCTCCACCTAAGCTATCAAGTTGACGTCAAAGCCAACCATCCACTCATCATCAACACCAACAATTGCAGAATCAAGGGTAGTCATTCTCCTTGGGTTAGGTTGACTAAGATCCGGGAAAATGTTCCAAAATATTGATATGATAACATAAAGGATAGACATTCTCCTTGTTTCAAGTATGATAGGAATTAGGGAAAATGGTCTGGCAGAGGGCAGTCATTCTTCTTATATAAAGTATGTTGACTAAAATGAGGAAGAATGGCCCCAAAGGCCCAGGGTCACTTAGTTGAGTGGGTGCCTTTCAACATCAAGCTCAAAATTCTCCAGATAGATTGAGTGAGCTTATTTATCATTAGGCCCATTACTCAGGTAGAGCGTGGCCTTTGGAGATTCACCATATGTCAAAAATATTGACCGAAATGATGGTGAACCAAGACTAGTTTTTATACCAATCAGATGGACCAGAATTATGGTGGCTAGTTGATGCTAATGATGTACCATGTGTTAGGAGTACTAACCAAGATTATGGTGAGGATACACCATAGGTAAGAGGTATCAACCATAATTATGGTACCTAGCCGATGCTATAGATTTTACCACAACTCAAAGTTGTTGACTAGGATTATGGTAATTGAATGATGTTGATGTTAATGAGTTGTTATAACCTTTTTCTTAGAGAAATTTTTCAACAAGAGAACATACAGATAGTCATCATAAATACATCCATATCTAAGAAGGAGTGTTGAATTTTTGTAGCTATGATCCATCTTCATAATTAATATTTTATCCCTTGATGTATTTCTAATGATAAATATAAAGCATGTTATTCATGCTATTGTCAAAAGAGAAAATTTAAGGAATGTTCCTCATGTCCTTTTCAAAAGAGAAAAATTGAATTTTTGGCTCCAAACAAACCAAGTAGACCCTCCTTCTAGTTAGTGAAGTCATCCCTAGTAAAAAGGGCACCCATTCGACTAACCAGAAATGTATATATAATGCACTGAACCTCCTCTCCTTGGCACAATTCGAATAATAGATATAAAAAATTATCTTCTGCGATGGAGACAAAGAATAGAAGGTTGAATTTATCTAGAAGAAGAAGAAGATTGAGCTCTCTCTCTGTCTCTCCCCATTAGACCTTGTACATGTGGCATTCCTCACTACATCTGACTTCACATGTGTGATAGAAAGGAATTTTTTTATGAGGCATACTAGGGTATTAGAACTAAGATTCTTGAGTGCAAAAGTAGGGTGAATTGTCTCCCTAAGAGACTAGATTAGGCCAAAGTTCTTGGGAAATTGTTTGACTTGAATAAGAGATAGCTAGACCAGGTTTGACCAAGTCTACTTTTTTGGTTAGTTTGACCTTGTGGTTGTCTAAAATATCTAGGTGTGTCTCTTGTTGAACTAAGTAATTTCCCTAAGGAAAAGGTTGTTGGGTTTTTTCCCCATGTGGGTTTTCTCATGGTACATTTTTATGTTCTTATTGGTTGTCTCTTTATGATCCCACTAACATTTAGTTTCTATTGTTTAGATCTTCTTTGTAATTTTTTTTTGATGAATATGAATTCAAGAAAAGAGTAACTAAATAAACCATAAGAAGTAATTATCAGTTAGAAGATCCTATGAAAAATCAAAACATGTCAATACTAACCAACATAATTTTAGATTTGCTAAAAAATAATTGTTTTTGTGCAAAAATTCAAGAATCTTTTGAGTAGAAAACCTAAATTATTGTACTAAAGTTGTTCCTTGAAAGAATCAAAGTTACATCTATTGAAAATCTCGTAGAGTTAATATCTTATAGTGCATGTACTGGGGCATTAAAAGTCATTATGAAATCACCAAGTGTCTTTCACTTCACAAATTGGCGATGTGGTCGAGTGGTCAATAGTCGGGAATCCTTATTTAGCTTTAACCTTAAAAAAATGGCCAAGTACTAAGGTAGTTGCGAGGTTGGATAGTCACGAGGTTGGGTGGTCAAAATTTCAAGACAAGAAGTAGATCAGAGGATCAAAAGTCAGGGAAAGAAGATTCAAGAGGTTGGATGGTTAGTTGGAAAAAAAACAATAATATTTTTAAACATAATTTCAACCTCTGACCTCTAGCTCAAGGTATTTATTTATTAAAAGATGAATACGGTTCTTGTAGTATTTTTTTAAGAGTCCTAATTTTTTCTTAAAATATTTATAAAAAATGGTGGGGCGGGGGGGGGGGGTTTTATAAGCTTAATAACAACACTTTAATGCAAGTAGGTTATTAGTGTTTGTGTCTTGGCTTTAGTTTTAGCTATAAAGTGTCTTCCATGTTTTTTTTTTTTTTCTGTTTTAAAATATTGTAAAATGTGTAGTTTACTTTTAGTTTCCTATCATGGTGTACATGTAATTTTTTTTGACATACTTGCTTCTATATTGTGGGCATATTCCATACCAAGATAAAACATTGATGTTTATATTTGTAGAATATTTTTCTATTTTGGAACTATGGATTTCAATTTTTATAGGGGAAGACATTTATATGTAGGTTTTTTATTTTTGGTTTTAAAAGTGGGTCAATGCCTTATGCTTACATTCATTATCCTTTCGAGAACAAAAACATTTTTTAGAACAATTTCCCTAGGCATTTTGTTATAGAAGGCCTTGATCAAACTCATGGATGGTTAGTATTTGAATGATATTCATGAAAAAGTATCCAATGAGCGTTGTTTTCTAAGTAAAATTTGTACCTTGATAATTATGATTTTATTATTCTTAGGGCACATCTTCCAACATTATTTTATTTTGTGTTGAAATATCCTTATTCTATTTTTCTAAGGATCCTTATTTGGTTTATTCTATTGTACAGAGAAAATATTTTATTTCAAATTGGGAAGGAGCTTTAATTGATGACAATAAATATATATTACACAACATGCATGGATATTTTCATAATATAATAAGGGTGGCATGGAGCAAGTGACAATTATCCTAATTTTTAGCCATGATAGAGTATCAAAGTGCCCTTTATGTATCAAATTCATTTAAATATTACAACCTCCCTTAACTTGTCCACATAAGAGACACATTATAGATCGAGGGCCATTTTTTCACATTCGTTATAGTACTAAGTATAACGAGAATAGTAGGGGTCGACACCATTAATTCTCAATGATTACCCAATATCTTGTTGGTAGCCCAATTGTGATTATTGGATCCTATCAAATTCTTTAGAGATGTTTTAGAAGTGAGATCATACTAACTGTTTATTGCAATTTTTTGTTGATGGTAGTACAACATTGAGAGGGCATGGTTAATAGTGGGACATATATCTTCTTGCCACTTTATGCCTCAAATTACTAACTTATCATTTCCATTGGAGATGACAACACAAACCTCTTCCCACATTCTATTAACTATTCTTGGTTCATTTCCCAAATGTTTGATTAGACTATGGAGGTTCTTGAGTTACATAGTTTAGCTTCTAGGAATTATTTCCAATATGAATCATAAAGGTAGAGATAATAGTGAAAATGTCTTTGAAAGCCCAACATTTGTTTGATGTTTGTAGCTTGGGTATGTACTTCTGCATAGACCTAAGTGTCTAGGATTTCAAAAGTTTCCCAAAGTCTCCTTAGACAATCGCTCTAGCGTGAGAAAGTTGCATTTCCAACTTAGCCTAAGTCTAACTTAGGAAAATCACATAATTAATACGTTGGCTTATTGAGCTAAAGAAACATTAGACAATATTTATTTAATTTAGTATTTATATTTTAATCTTAGCCCTTGATCTCAAATAAGGTGAGATCTAATATTAACAGTAAATCACTTTGCAGATTAGGGTTAGGGAGAAGACACACCATACAACAACACAAGATTGAGAAAGGCATCTCAATGAGGAGTGTAATACTATAGTGTGTTGGGTTTGAGAAAAGAGGGAAACACGGAGATATATATGAACCGAGGAGGGCTTGATCCCCTGGATCGGTTCCAATTATTGTACATGTATTTCCTTGGTTAAGCCATTATCCCAAGGTAGGAACCCAAGTAGGTTTTGAATATTTAATGATGAACTGATTTGATTAGGTAGAATCTATTTTGTCTTTTTTTGTGAGATTGGTTATATTTTTCTTCCACTAATTTAATGCTAATGACCTAACTATGTGTTCATTAGATCATTAATCTACTAGGTCAATGGATTGTTAGCTTCTAGGTTTGTTGGAAAATTAACACTTTTGAAGATTGAAGGATGGCAATGAATGGCATTTTTAGGTTTTCTCTAGAACCATTGAAGTGTATTTAATATTGAAAGTTTGATGCCTGTTTGAAATATGATAAAAAAAATTATCATCCTTTAGGATAATCTTAAATTGGGGAATTGAGTTTATTCATCCACCCAAAGATATAAGTCTCAAACCATTGGATTATGGTGGAATAAGTTGTTAAAGGGTTCCTTCTATGCATAGAATAGGCATGTAGAATGGGGTGTGCTAATGTAGTAATATTTGATCTAGAAGTGTATTCATGGAAGAATAGGGCTAGACCAAAGATTAATTTATTAAGATTAGATATATAATTTTAAATTTCCCAACAAATGAACACAAAAATAGCTCAATGGGACTAAAGGGTATTGTTGACACTACGATCAACACCCTCCATAATTTTTCCTACACCTGAATTTTGGAGCCTATCGAGAATATTGCAATATGTCATCCCATGTTCACTTCATTGTCCGTTAATGTTTTGCAAAGTGATTAAATCTTATTCTCATATTTTAAGCTTCATAGTCACTCTCTCACACATGCTCAGCCCTTGATGATCACAAGCTCACCTTTCTTCCACAAGCTTAGATAGGCATTGCACAGTCCCTCAGAGTAAGGGTTGCACAATCTCCAGGAACAGAGTTTGTGCGATGCTTAGTTCCAATGCTTGCATAGTCACTATAGACAGTGAATGTGTAGTCTATAATTACAGTGCATGTGCAATTTTAACCTCATGCCAATAGTCAATGCACAATTTCCATAAACAATCCCTCTCACTTTGGTTGCAATTGTACTACTATTTTGGTGAGTTTTCCTAACTATCGCTTTTGCACACTCTTATTTTTCAGAAGTGTCGCTTTCACTTTTGTGGCTATCATTTTTTCTTTCTTTCACTTTAACAAATGGTGTTTTCATGTTATCTTCACTCTCACATGTGTCACCTTCAATTTCTTTATCTTATGCAAGTGTCATTTTCACTTTTTCTTACTATCGCAAGTGTCGCTCTTAACCATTTTCACTCATGTATGTGTTGCACATTTGCACATCACTAGATGCAGTTTTGGCACATACTCTTGCATTATATTATCCTATATATCATGAGAATATGTGCTAGACATATTCCTATAGCTTAGCACACTTTTGGTCACCGTCGAAACTTTTGTCGCAACTTGTGTTCTAAGTGTCCTAACGCTACATTTCAACTGTCATACTTATAAATAAGTGTAATTTTTTTTTTTCAAGGTGCTATTAAGGATTATGAGTCATGTCCATTCCCCTAGACTATATTGAGGGCATTCATGTATGTGATCTATGTTTGAGTCTTGTTCGGATGCCTTCTTCTCTCTTACTATTGATCCCAGACGTAGCCATTTTGGAGCTCTTCTTGGTCCTCCTGCCCAGTGCAAGCTATGAAAGATTAAATCCTTCACCAGGTGATGAGATTTTACCATTCATGAGCCTCACTAATGAAATATTACCTTCCCATACTTGTGCATTGAGTCTTCCCCAAGGTCAGTTCCTATCATTTCACATTGAGAACTTTCAAAGCATAGTCACCTTACCCTTGTTGTTTTTACTGACTCACCACACTGAGATTTGATCACTTCTACCTTATATATTGCATGGAACATTTCTAGTGGCCCTCTACAAAGGTAAATTGTGCCATGAAAATTTCCTCCTCCCTTCAAAATGCAATAAACACTCCTTGGGAAAAGTGACTTGTCTTCTACTTCCTGCCTTAGCCAACTGCGCAATCTACCTTCCTAGTGAGCCTCACTTTGTACAAGTTATATTTCTAGTAGACATATATCCACTGCAAAAGAAAACTATGCTAGCATAAGAGCCTACCACTCAAGTGTAGTTCATGTCGCAATTACAATGTCTAGTCTTTCCTTCTCTACTAACTTGCACCCCTCACTTTGCCATTCCTTGTTCTTCTTACCTTCATGTCACATGTCATAGTTCTAGTGGATAGTGGAGCCTTTCCTAGAGCATTCTTGAAGAAAATTATGCTCTTCCTTAAGCCTGCCTCTTAGCTACAATGCATGTCATAGTTTTAGTCAGCAAGCCATCAACCCTTGTCCACTAGACTCCCTCACTACACAGTCACTGAGTTCTTCCTTGCCTCTCTAGCAAATTTTGCAATTCTAGTTCACATTCATGGCCTCCCTTAGTCATTGTGAAGCTAAACTATTCTCTCATTGTTTCCTCCTCCTTTGAGCCCTTCACATATCGCAGTTTTAATCAACAGGCACATCACACTATCTCTTGCACTTTCCCACTACACTAGACCCAGAATAGACCCTCCTCATAGCACACGGAATAGTTCTGGTGAGTAGTGGTGCCTCCCCTCATCCACTTTTAAGCTCAACTGTGTCATCCTCAACTAGCCTTCCTCTTACATCCCTTTCACAAGCCCATCAAAAGTAGCTTCTTCCATGAGAAAAATAGGGATAGAATACATGATTTGAGGATTGACATTTCCTTTTCATGAGTGATCTTCATTGGCAGGTGTACCATCTCAACATGGAAATATGATATTCTCAAGGAAGATGTCAAGGAGAAGATAAAAAAAAGCACTTGCAGAGAAGAGGCACAAAGAATACCCATCATGAGGACATAAAGGGATCATGAAAAATGATAGAGTGATGACATCTCATGTTTCCTTGGAAGTTTCCAACTTTGATCCATACCTTTTGGGGGTTGAAGATGAAATACAAATCAGATCTATCATGAAGAATTTAAATACATATCAGAGAAGATAGCAACTTGGGATTGCCACATCATCATGAAGTTTCATGTCATCAATACCAATTCATGACCTATACAAGTGTCATCACAATGTCAAATGTGTCAATGTGTCTTTCCACATGATATGGAATGTAATTATGTATTATCAAAATCAAAATGAAAAAATGTAAATTTGTGGAAGTTTAAGAGTCACATGTGGAATATGAAAAGTCACATGTGGACCAAAGAGTCAATAGAAGTCCAAAGGTCATGGATAACTCAAGAGTCATAGGGGATATGAAAGGTAATTACTCTTATTATAAAATAAACCTCATAACTGAATCAAAAGGATTTTGGAGGCTTAGGTTTTGGAGAGCTAAACTTGGCTTCTCTAAATTGGCATAGGAGAGAAGACTATTCTTTGGAGAAGCAATAAATGACTTAATTTTCCACTACTGTAGCTAGTGTCTCACCATTGTAATTGTGTACTTGGATCTTTCACTTAATTATTAGAACCTCATTGAGCCAACACATTTTCATGTATGTATCATGAATGTTGTAAGATTGTTATTTAGATGTTTACAGTATATGTTATATTAATATGTACTAAATAAATTGAACTACTTCATTGGATTTGGTTCTTATCTTGTTGAATGTGTGTTGTATTTTATTTAAATGATTTTTGTTTCTATGTGATATATTTAACTCGATAATTAACTAATATATCCTTTCTCTCGTGTGCCTCTCTTAGGATTGTACTATTACTTTCTTTCTAAAGACACTCTTTACTTCGCCCTCATGAAAGACTCCTTTTCACATTACAATTGGTGTTTCATAATGTCAACTTACTTATTTTTTCGAAGGTTATGTGTATAATCTCTTATGTTATCCATTGAAACCAAGGAAAACCATGATTTATGGTACCACCAACCGATACTCCGGATGGGAATCCTACTCCAAATGGTGTAAGGTCTAATTCCTATATATTGGTGAATTTCCAACACTGTCAATAGGTACATCTATTGTGAATACACTTTAGGAGTGAAAAAGCAACTCCTATATCTCGATCAATAATTAGAATAAATATTGTATAATTTTACACTCACATTTGACTATCCCAACATCTGAAAATTTCATCCTAGTCATTTTTCCAAAATTGTAGCCTGGCACCTTTGTAACTCATAATGCAAGCTTCTGTGATTCATAATTTATACAAAATATTTTCTGGAGATTAAATTTCTGCCACTCAATTTTCCCTATGATGAAATGTTTTTATTGAAGTGGTTATGTAAGAGAAACACTATGTCATTTTTTTTATTAGCTTTCTTAAAGTACTTTAGTCATATTTTCATTATTGGTTCTGATAAAAAAATTGAACTTGACACTATTTTTGATCCATTTGGAATCAAAAGTATTCATGATGCCTTATATTGATTTTCTTGCAGATGTTATCTTTATAAATTATTTTGAATCCGTATTTTTTTATTTTTACACACCTTAATACCTTTTCTCTATCTCAACTATCCTTTTTCCTAATTAGTCTTTGATTTTGTCGCAGGTTCTATACTCTTATGATGTTATCAATTGCTCTCTTTGGTAAACTAGCATTCATGAATCTGATTTGCAATGACCTAGTTTTAACTGAGGACTGTAATAAAATGAGCAAAACAATAAAGAAATATCCCCCACCAAAGGAAGTTTTGGACAACTATGGAGCAGTAAGTTAGGAAGCCTTTGATCCTCACTGTGTTGGATTTCTGTTTAATATGGTTTATGTTGCAGAATTGGTAGATAATGTATCATTAGTAGATGTAATCCATATATTTTATTTTAGCATGCATGTTTATCACTCTCAGCTATTCGTGGCACTATTATCTATTTGTAATAAAGACATGATAAACATTTGGTAAATGGCATGGCTCAATTCCATCACCGGTGTTGCTACATGTTGCCTTTGAAGGCAATTCCAAGTTTCAAACCCGTATTATTGAGTACCATATCCTTAATTTTGTCTAAGACAACTTTTCTTGGATTCCTCAACCAATATTTAGCTCTTAATTTGATTTAGTAAATCCATTCTCTTCTTGTTGAGCTGAAAAAGTCATGGATAGTTTTGATTCCCTCAAATGTTAAGAACATTAGACCATGGGACATGCCCGTATAAAATTCTATTCTGGTATCAGTCAAGCATCTACCATATTTATTCATTATTGAAGGAGAGGTTGGATTGTGTATTCATCTTCCTTCCATCTCAAAATTGGCTTGCATCTTTATCAGTCACTTCATATACTCTTAAAAAAGAGGAGATTTTGTCTTTACATGGGCTAGAATTATTAGTAGATTAGTCAGTGAAAGCCAATCCCATCTAGGTTTCTCATCGGAAAGCCTTTGAATATGTTGCCTCAAACTAAGATATTCTAATAGTCATTCCATTGTATTTTCCATTTCATGTAATTTGTTGGGTCTAGATGCATATAATCTAATCACATGTAATTTTTGTGAGTGTTTGAAAGAATCTGAATGACTTCATGGATTTCCTTTTTTTTCCATTTGAGTTAGTCTTCAAGAAATTTGTAATTAAGTGGATGAGGTTTTTATATTCTTAATTTAATTTAAGTCAACACGAATAATAGTCAACATGGTTAGAATCAACTAGGTCGGGGTATGTATCCTCCAATAACAATGTATTTGGAGAAGTCTTATAGAGTTCATGTAAGAGTTTGGAGTGAGTCATTTGAATGACATTAACCTACCTCTCAAAGAACGGAGATATATAGTTAGAATATCATTTTTCATTATGTGATATTTTATTCAACATATCTTGTCAATATGTTGTTTGCATATGTTTCCATAGAAGCCCACCTGCATTCATTATGCCCCCACAATTGCTAAAAAAATAGTTATATTAATCTACCATCTGTATTATGGTATTGATGTCTTAAACTTACTTGTGAATGAATTTTCTATTTGATGATGATGCACATCTCCTAAATATGCTTTGCAAGATAAAATGTGACTTACATGCATTTATTAATACCAAACATTATGCATGAACTTGTAATTATCTAGGGAGATAGATGATATTTGTGTAATGGAACTTGCATATAATAATGGGCATAAATCTATTCGTATTAAGACCATTAGATACAAAAAATTACATGTAGACATACCTGGTGTAAATTGGTGTTCTAGGATGCCAAAATCAGGAGTGAGCAAGAGATTGCAAGTAGACTGATAATGTTCATATTCCTGGATCAACTGAAAATTGGTTGGGTCCAACAAATTTTAATGGTTGTGTCCATTGTGGAAAGAAATAACTAAGAAACTAAATAAATCTTCCTAAGCCTTCACTAGGGAATGTTTTGTTCAAGTGATGCATAAATGTGGTTGTGCTGTCTTTGAAGGCATGTTGTTGGTTATTGTGCAATGAGATAGTTTATGCTACAAGTGCTTAGAGATAGAATGGAAACAAATAAACTTAACTTTAAAAAAGGTGAAAACAAAGATCATAGGAAAAGCCAAACCAAAATCAAAATAAAAAATTATGTCTCTCTATAATTTGAGAGACATGATGACATTAAATATAGTTTTTGTAGTTTGATTCTTTTAGTGTGTAGACAATTTTTGTCATTTAAGATTGCTTCTTTATTTTGTTATAGTTTTGTTTAATTATTCAAATTTGGTACTCAATGCTTCATGTTAAGTTTGTTGATGATTCATTCTTATAATTTCGTGAGATTATATATTTATGATATAATATTAATATTTATTATTAACATATAATGTGCTCTCATGCCCTTTAAGATTTGTCTTAAGGTCAATCTATGCTTTGTTATTTTGTTGAGACAATGCTTTACAATTTTGATCTTTCCACAAGATGAAGGTTTCATATTTATGTCTATGTTATGTGCTTTGTTGTCTATTTGAGGAGTTGCATTGAGATAATTGTATTTTTTATATTCCATTTCTAGGTCAAGTATGTTTTCCTTCCATGGTACAATGCATATAGATTCTTGGTTCATGACACACAAAGGATCAAGGCAAAAGGTCTAATTTATTTTAAACCTATTGACCACAATATATTACATACATCAACAAATGTCCTTGATCAATGGATGAATTTCACTTGTCAGAGTCTTGTACAATTTGTGCAACAAGAAATGGATCCATATCATTTGTATATAGTAAGAATTTTCTCTCTTGAATTTATGGTGGTAATTCTGAATGTTCATGTCATCTTAGCATTGCTAAATATATAAAATATTTAAATGGATTTGTCAGTTTAGCTATTGGAAATTTTTCTTCAACTTTATTGTTTTTTGATATATTTATTTGTTTTTGCCTTTTCTTCATAGGTGGTACCTTTTTCTTTTGAATTTTATTGACAATATTCTAAAATCTGTGTGTGATTTAATCACAAAGGACTAAAAGGGCGCACAAAGGAAGAGGATTGTAGAATGGTACTTTCAACTCTTTACCATGTGAGTAATTAATTCAATGTTTTTTTTTTTTTTTCCAACTTATATTACATAAATGAATAGAGTTTCTAGTTGATTTTTTGTCATTACATGCTTATTCCTACTTCAATTGCTAGTTAACTTGATTTCATTCTATTTGATAATTTATGTTTTTAGTTAATGCTCATACCATAAAAAAAAAACCCACCCAATAGGAACATATATTTCAAATGGTTTTTTTTTTTTTTGTACACAATTGAGTAGTTTTTATATTAATTTTGTGCCTGGACACAATAAGATACCCAAGAAATTATTACATTAAGTTCCAAGTTGTAGGTTCTTTCAAAAAAGAACAAGAGAGTGGTTCCAAAATGTTTCTCCAAGAAATTGTTATTGGCATACATTCTACTAAACAACCTACAACTAGAAAAAAAAAACACAACTTTACAAAAATAGATCATATCTAAGGAGGGGGGTTAATATAAATCTTATCGAACAAGCTTCCAGAAGTGTTTCTTACAGAGTTGTGATGATCACTAGCATTTATTTTAGTATGAAACTCAACCAAATGGCATCATAATGCATCAATTTCATCCACTTGTTTGATTGGGCTTTGAGCCTTTACAATTCCTCATCCAGAAATAGAATGGTGTTAGAATACTAATGAAGTTTCCCTTCGAAGTCCAGATTCATCTTAATTATCAATAGGGAGGTGGAGGCAATTTTTGCAGGCACTTGAGCACTCATAAGAGACTGAATTATACATTCTATGATCCATGAGATTCTGGCCAAAGGAAGAGATCTAGACAAACCCAAAATTGCAACGTAAAGGGAAAGAGTGAGGAGAGAATATGATCAAGGAAGGGACACCCAAAACTGGAGGCAGGGTAGGAGGAGGTCTAGGGAACTTAGGGCTCAAGAAACATGACAAATACGAGGAGAGAAGGGTTGAGACCAACTAGAGAAGGTGTAAATACCCCACCTTACTTAGGTGATGTCTTCAGTATGTTAACCAGCTTACCTGGTGCAGTTATAGAAGTGTAATAATTTTAATTTTTTTTTATCTTCCTTTCAAATTATCTAAACTCACTTTGGGTGTTTTCATCGTGTTTTTCTCAGCGAGACAATTCCAATAATACAATTTTTTTCCAATTTGGGCTCTAAGATCTTAAATTATGCTTCATTAATGTTTCATTTATTTAAAAATTGGTCATTTTCTCTTTTCTACCATGTGGCATAGCACCACACTACTTATTTTGTTCATGCCTCATGTTGATAACTTTGCAGGTGTAGTCTAAGTATACATACATACATACATACATACATATACATATACATGTGTGTATACACACACACACACACACACACACACACACACACACACACACACACACACACACACACACACACACATAGCATGTGTAAATATGTGTGCGCCATGACAATGGGTATGGTTGGGCTCATGTAGTAGTAGTGACCCTTCAGAAGTGAGGTCTAGAATTAAACCTTCCCTCAAGGTATTCTTACTATAATGTGAAGTAATGCACAATCACCTATACCCACTATGCCATCAAATATAATGCCTACAATTCCAATATGATTACAATGATTTGGATTTAATATGATGATTGAGATTTCTTTGGAACTCAACTATTTAATGTGACTAACATACTGCAAAGACCAAAAACTATCTCCAACTGGAATAAAGGATATACCTTTTAATCCAATATTCCTAAATACCAATCTACCAAGATTAGCATAACCCATATCTTATTATAACCATAGTGCCAAAAAGCATATAGTGGAGTATTTATCAATGATAAAATAGTTCTCATTAGATATATAGCATAAATGGAGATGTCACAACAAGTCTAGGGTATTGGAAACATAGAGTAAAGGTAGTAATCAAATGAGACAATCACATTGATAACATAGAGAACAAGGCTTATTTATGCCTAAGATTAGAGAAAATAGAATGCAGATCCAAGAACCTGGGCATATGATACTAGAAGACTTTGAATGACATTCATGTGAGATAGATAGGCTAATATTCCCAAAGAGGAAGAATTAATTAGTATTAATACACAAAAACATGAATTGTGTTAGTAAGGGCTCCTAAAATAATTAAGAAGTATGGCATAATAAATACTAGAGGACTTCCATGCTGGTTACTATTAGAAGGTAATCAACACACACACACACCATTTGAAATAAATTCTTGGTTGAGAATCATAGACAAAATCAGTTCCTCAATCATAGACTCATCACTTCATTCCAACACCTTTTAAACAGTGTCAACAACATACCAGTCAACTTATATAAGAAATAAAACCAAAACCAATCCTCATGCAGCTATAACATCAATTCAGATTAGAAAAGTAAACACATATTCATTATTATTTAAAACATGAGAAACATTTACCTTGAAATCTATTGCGAATTTGAGTCTAGGAAAATGACTCTCCACCCAACCATAGACAACTTCAACCAAATTATCACTTATAGTTATCACCCCCGAGCGAGATTCTAGAGACTGAGGGGTATTTTTCATAGGGATTAAATCTCAAATATCAGTTAAACTAGGGATTCAAGAGGTTCTCCCACATCCACCCACCAATTGATTTGCAGCCAAAAAAGGTGCACAGGGAGTCCAAAGACCTTCTGTCTCCACTCTTCAAAATTCCAATTATTGTGGTTCCACCCAACTCCGGGACTCCATAACCAACAATAAAACCCATCTACAATAAGGAATCCTACAGAAATACTCTAAGAATTTTCCGAGAATAATTCCTCCACCCCAACTCTCAGGAAGTCAGAGAAAATTGATCTCCTTCCATTGGCTATCAGGGAAAAATGTCCACATGACTTCTTACCAATCAAGAAATCATTTTCTCTGCTACTTTGCATTCTTCTTCTTGCTCTGCATTCTTCTTTTCCTAATCTTCCCTCCTCTTCTTTGATGTACTTATTTTTCTTTTTTCCCTCTATTGTCTCTTTCTCTTTCCTCCCACAACTTGAGTGATCCTCTCATATCTCGAATGATCTCACTATCTTCTCTCTCTGCTACATTGTCCCCAATAATTTGAATTCATCCTTTTCCTTCCTATTGCATTGTCCCTGGCTGTTTGAATTGTCTCTTCCCAATAGTGACATATGCCACTAGAATTTTTTCAACTAATGAGGAATGTGCCACCTTCCTACACGTTCCCAGGTTTTTAAATGTTTATTAGTTTATTGCATTGGGTGGCCAACACACCATACTAGCTGGAAGCCTATCCATTATTATTTTTAAATTTCTTGTCCTTGTTTTCTTTTCCACTGTTCTAAAAAGCACAGCTGATAAGAAAATACAAATTGTCCCTTTTGCCCTATTATTAGCTGTTATGTACCAAATACAATTTATATTGTAAGGAAACCTTAAAACACCCATCAAGTAGCCTCCCCAACCTCTAGAATCCATGTCCCATTACTCTACCCATTTGTTTTATAAAAAATATTTACATTGCATATATGAGTGTAAAATATTTGAGGTTGTCACAGAAGGTAGAGGAGGACCAGGCAATTAACAATTTTAGATTTTAATTCAATGCAGGAAGAGGGATGCCTTCAGGGATCCTTCATGTGCCAAAGCTACCATTGTCTAGAACTAGGAGAGCTGGAAGAGAACATACCAGAAGAGTGGCCCCATGATCTTCAAACAAATTGACAACACCACCTTGAAGGACCCTAGAGTTTCTAGGGATGATGAAATCCCATCTCTATGATGTAATAAAGTGTAATATTTCCACACTCCTCTCTGAGCTAGTGACAAAGAATTCCCAACTCCACTCCAAGCTTAAGAAAATATTGGTCTCTCAATTGAGACAGGGTGACAACATAATTCCAAATTGGAAGTTACAATGAAACATTTTAATCACAACATATTACAAAAATACATCTACACATTGGTTCACCACTCAAATTGGTTCCTTCATGAGCTTGAAGAACCTCTTCACACTAGGAAAAAGTGACCCAACAAACATTCAAACCCCAACTTCCTAAGGCCTGAGTACTCAACTATATTCCACCTTTCATAATTTTAATCCCAGCTCCCATAAGCTTGCACTTGACAAAGATTTTATCGATAATGATTTTCATTAAAATCTACCACCTTGGATCCTTTAAGAAATAAAAAAAGATGGAAAAATACAGCTTGTAGTATTATCTAGAATGTAGAGTTTCCACATGCAAGGCTTGAATGGAACATGGGTGCATGTGGCCAACATGCCCTTCGTGGGCCACCTCAACCATAATGACAGGCACATACCAAAACATATTTCATATAGTTTCTAAAGTAATGGGAGGAGGAGGGCTTGACAAACAATAATAGACACTAAAAAAGTTTTCCCTTAGTGTCATACCCACTTTCACAATTAAATCAATAAGAAAGATCATGAGGGGAATACAAAATGGAATGATTTTCCATCCTAATACACCATTAGTGATGAATTGACTTCCTTCAAGAAGACAAGCTTGATTCACCTGTGCATCAACTTGTTTATTTTGACTTCTCAAGGTGTGATAGAAGAAATTGTGAGAGAAATGGTCTAGGATACTAAGAATTCTGCTAAAAAGGAGACTTAGATTATTATTCTTAAGAATAAATCCTCTTTGTAAATGTTGAATGGTGAGAATAGAGTCTCCAAGGAGTACTATCCTAAAGAGATTCCTTTCTTTAGCCAATTGGAGCCCATGCAGGAGTCCATACATTTCAACTAGATTAGTTGTTCTCTTTCCAAGTTCATATGAATACTTAACCACTTAATTTACTTCGTGCTTTAAGAGAATCCCTACTCCCCCTACCACCCCTATGTATTGTGATTATTCTAGCCATCATGCCTAATGTTATTGCAATATGATGGATTGATCATATTGTAGGCAGTTAATCTATTTGTTTATGGTAGCTTCCTAGAAGATATTGATCTTTTTTCTTTATTTATATTGCCAAATCTCAAAGATGAAGATACCCACTATTAGGTTATGTTATGACCTTGACTATGGCTTGAAATTATTCTATGTTTGTGCAGATTAATTGCCCTTTCTATTTTATGCTTTCTATAATAGATGGTACTTTCCTCATGGCTATTTTGCTTTCACATGATGTGGCCTAGTGGCACGTTTTTTATTTAAAAATTTAGTGCCTTAGCTAATAGGAATGTTTTTCTCATGGAAGTTGCTTTATGAAACCTTTTTTTTTAATGGCTTGTATATGCTTTATTGTGTTAATTTTTAAAGGAGGCATTTTATTGTGAAATGGCTAATTTTATCTTCTTTTTTCTGTTTTTGCAAAGATGCCACAAGGTCGTATGAAATGTGGCCTACATAGGTATGTGTGCTTTGTTTGTATTCATTGTTCTTGTGAACTTGTCCATATGTTGTAAATGAATTTCTATAGTCTCATTATATTTCAAATAGTGATCAAATTTTTAGTAGATATTTTAATTAAAAAAGTAGATGAGATCACATTATTAATAGTTAAATTAATATTTACTAGTTTCATATCGAAGGGTTCGAATTCATGTTCTAGCCCGAGACTATCCAAGGGATGGAGCTTCCAGTCCTCATCATGACCCTCGAATGGTGGATGTTATCGGTTACATAGTTTTTAGAGGCAAACCATTGAATGATTTGAAAGGTGGGGAAACATATGTGAAATGCATTGGCACAAAAATGGAAATTTTTTGAAGTGTTTAAACAATATTTCATGTGTAAATTGTATCCCAATCAATATTCAATTGGAAACTCATATTGTAATACTTGATATTTCATATAATAAAATTTGTGGTTCAAATTTTTATGATTGTACTTGATATTTTTTAGTGTTGTAATAAACTTATGAGACTTTGCATGATTCACATGCATTTTCATATTATATGAGCATGAATATTGTATGATATTTTTTTAATATAGTTGCAAAATCATACTAATTCATTTATGTTGATTAATAATGAACATAAATAAAATGAATATACGATGACTAAATTAGTTGTTTATAATTATTATTAATGTAAGTAAATGGAATGAATATACATTACTAAATTACTCATTTCACAACCAAATATACTACTACATGATTACTCGAGGAAACCAATTAATGAACAAAGAAATATGACCAAAATGTTGGTTGCAAGATAAGATATTGTAAATTAGCCACTAATAGTAATTTATATGCAAATTTTAGTCATCATTTGAAACCAATTAATGACCAAAAAAATATGACCAAAATGTTGGTCATGAGCTAAGATAATGTAAATTTTCCACTAATAATAATTTATATGGAAAATTTAGCCGTTGTTCGCAGTGACAATTTTTTCATTTCCAATAGTCATTTATTTGTTTGCTTGGTCATTAAATGTGACAATTTATGATTGTTGGCACAAAAATGACATCAGGGAAAGACCATGGGTTCAGGCACAAGGGGCCAACAATGGTTCGTTGTAGTCTAGGACAACACCGAAATTTTCACCTTACCCTAAGGGATAAGGAGTCTCACCTGAGGCCTGCCATGACAAAAACTAAGAAGGGTTTAGCATAATATCAAGGATATATTTACCATTTCTTTAGATACAACTCAAAGCATACATTAATCATAATAGCATATCATTATGGTAATCACGATAATATAAGACACAACATTTAAAAATTTTAGTAGGCCCATAAATCACAATAAAGTACACAGGTAATACTAAGCAACTAGTCTAATTTTTCATTTATATTAATCCACCATAAGATTCAGTACATTTAACATTCGACATCAAGACATAATAGAATACAAGAAATACAATGGTCCCAGAATGTCTAGATCTTAGTCTGACCCCTATTGTGATTTTTGCACAATTGTTCTAGTCCTCCCATCAAGTTCCTTTGTGCCCAGACCTCCTTAGATACCAAAACCAACAACAACATGTTTCTCCTTGCGGTTTTTATCTTTTATCTTCTTCTCCATTGCTTCAACTTCCAGTTTCATTCAGGTGTCTTCCCCTCGGCTGCTTCCCATCCTCCTCCTTGTCTGTTCAGCTTCTTTTGCTTTCTCTTGACACCTTGCCACAACTGCCCCATGACTACATGGTCTTGTCTCCTTTCCTAGCTGTCCTTTCTGCAACTTGATTGTTGCTCCCACCACCTATTTTTCCCTCTTCGTATCTTCAAAACAAAGGCCCCAACAGGCCCCAACCACAGTTCCTTGACTCGTCCTTGAGCCAATCTATCTCTAGTGTTGTAAGTCCTGTTGTTGTTTCTGGGGGTATTTATGCTGATGGGTGCTCCTGTCCTTCCCTATGAGGGGTTGTTGCTTTAGTTACTTCTTCCATTGTCTACTGAGGAGCCATATGCTGAGGAGCCATATGCTGAGGGGCCACTGCTTCACCTGCTCTACCTTCCATCTGCTGAACCTGTTTCCCAAATGAAGGCCCCAATTTAGGGATGGTTTCTATTGTTTCTTGCCTGAAACTATTGTAGTTGTTGAGTGTCGATTTCCATGCAATTCCTATGGTGTGAACTTGTCTAATGAAGTTTTCCATTGTTCTTGATGTCAGCTGACTTGGCCTACTACTTTGCAGTTTGTTCCATTGTTCTTCATTGTTGTTGGAGACTTCCTTCAGGGCCAGGACATGTAAGCGGACCAAGGTTTTGAGGTCTCTGATTTTCTTCTTTGTTCTTGCCGATTCCTCCTCTATCTAGTTGACTTGTGCCTGAATGTTGGCAATTTATTCATCTATATTTTGCAGTCAGGTGTAATATTTGCATTCCTTGCTATCATTAAGTAAATCTTGGAGTTGTTCTCTTAGAGAGTACACCGGTTGATTCTTTATGGCTAGGTTGCTAGACTAGTCATGTACTTTATCCATTAGGGAATACCTGTCAGCAAGTGCTTCGGCAAGGGATTCTTTGGCAACTGCCATGGCACTGATATTTTTGTCGATCATTTGGGCATATATATCTACCAGATCGGGTAATGTCGTTCTGACTGTTTCCAATTATTTCTTCATATCTATGTTTGTCATTGTCAAACTAGAGCATGCTGCCTAGATATGATCGCAGTAGGTAGCCAAGGTACAGGATGCAATATCTTCAGGCACTTTTGTAATAAACTTTGTTATTGTTGGCCAAAGTGATTGAAATCTTTTTGTAATATAATATATTTCTGCATGTATATCATTGTTTTCTTGTTTTAGTTGGTCTCCTTCTTTTGTGACTTCCTATAGTTGTCGTTTCTATTGTTCATGCTCATGGATAAGGTCATCATGCAATTTTTGTGCTCTCTTTGCAGCTTGTTGGATGAATATGAATAGTTGCATCGACGATCAGTGCTGGAGGGTTTCTGTCTCCATTGTATTTGGATTTGGAAAATTAATTTGAATGGGTAGGTTGCTAGCAACGGACTTGTCTGAGTGTGACGGGGGAGATTTTGTTAGTTATTAAGGTAGCGTGAACTGAGGCGTAGGTGGAATAATGACTGTGTTAGGGATCAATAAGAAAATTATAGGGAATACTGGATGGTACTCCTCGGTTCCCGTTGACTATGGGTTGGATATTATTGGCTCATCCCCTAGTAGTGGGCCCAACCCTAGAAGTAGGGACACCAGCAAGGACATTTGAGTGCCATTCCCTTGTGAAGGCTCATTGTACTTCTTGGTAGAGTCCATTTCCATTTCATCTGTAGCTACCCACATACCAGGGGGCATGGTTTTGGTTAGGTTCATGGAGGTGGAGGCGGTATATGGAGTTGGATCCTGTGACACTAGTTTTGGTTTGATGGGCCATCACCCAGGTTCAGCAGTAATTAGCCAAGAAAATCCATACAGTACTGGCCCTTTCGGCATCAATCCATGGAGCACAAACTGAAGTCTCACCTGAAGTAATATGGGGGGATGCAGGAACCAAGTTTCTACACCCTAAGATGGTAGTGATGTTGTTTTATACCCTAACCCTTCCTTCACGCAGACCGGTAAGATTTTTATGGCTTATCGATATATTTCTCTTATTTGGCTTCGAGACGTTCGCGAAGGTCTGCAATCATCCTTCATGTACCCTAAATAGGTGAGTCAGACTCTTACGTGCCTTTGTAATTACTCTCACTATTGTATTTACTCAGATTAACTTAACTAGTGGATAACTTCAACATGCATTATGATTATCTTCAGGTAAAAACATATTCTTACTTGCGTTCATATAACAAAGTAAAACACATAGATTTGCGCATCAATATAGCATTAAATCGTAAACCCAGTATTTAACATGACATAATCACATACATTCATAATAGAAGTAAAACAACTCATACATAGGTAATTCCAAAATAATTCTCTTTATTGATGTTCAGATCTCCTTTACAGACTCTAACTACCCTCTGCACACAGCTGCAGGGGTTCGTGCACTTAGCTGTGGGCTTCTACCCTAGTCCTATGTGAACACAGCTGCAGAGCCTCTTTCATATGCTAAAACTCTTCAGTCTTAGCCCTCACAGACCCATTACATCAATGACTCTTCAAAACATATCTGAACTGAACTAAAAATTTCCCTAGACTATTCTAAGACTTCCCCTTTTATACAATCCCATGGTCCGCAGACCAAGGGTGGATCTCATAAATATGACACAAGTTACATAAACTAAGGGTGGAAACCCTTGATGAATCTTTACATCTTCACACTCCGTGACCACAAAATGTGGAGACTTTACATTATTTATACAAAAATTGGGCCTTTAACCCCAAAACTTGGGCTTTTAACCCCAAAATTGACCCTAGGGCACCTGTTTCAAATAGGCCCCCAACAAAAATCTGGTGACTCGCCCCCGAGTCACTCTGCTGGTGTGAAGATCTTGTTATGAAGACCTCCCAACTCCACCTGTACTACTACAACCTCGGCGGTACACTGCGTCGTCGCTTGCTTAACTTGCTCGACCAGCTGCTCCATAACTAGTCTTGCTATCTGCCTGTATCCTCTGTTGTGTTGTCTACAATCTAGCCAATTTTCCTTCAATGGAGGTTGTGAGTACATAGGCCTCATCTAGCCAAGGCCCCAATCTAGCCTTTAGTACTACCTCCTTGTGATGTGCTACGTCCACCTGTTCCTTCAGTGCCTTCGCTTCTTGTAGCTTCGCCAGCCTCTGTGTGATGGCGACGATGCGTACCGTCACTTTGACCTTGTCATATCTCTGTTGTAGTACCCGCGGCTCTATTCCTATCCTCTGCACATTGGGATCTTCCTACAGGTTGGTAACTACTTCAATCAACTGCTTGAAGAGAGAAGTGCATTCCTTCACTACGGCATCTACTGCGGCAGCTGCATCCTTCACAGCTACCTCGCGATGCTCTCTTACTTTCAATGGAGTCGAAGGTTGGGCCCTCAACTCAAGATATATGATCTTAAGGTTCAACTCAAACTAAACCTTAGCCAGCTCTTTCCTTGTGTCATGCACACTTGCAGTGAGCTTCCGAATTCTTGCGTCGATTGGTGCATCTTCTGAGATATTCAACTCTGGAATGGTTCTGTAGGCCTCCGTTACTATGGTTGTGGTGTGCTCATTCTTCTCTGTGATCTTCTTAAGGAGATCAAGTGCGAACATCTTCTCGGTAAACATTTGGGTAGTCTTGACCTTCTACTTTCTCATCATATTTAGCGCGCACTACTTTCTAGCCCGAAGTTCCACGAGAACACCATGTTGCAGGGTGTGAAGGGCTTCACTGACAGTGTGGCCAAGTTCAACCCAACCTTCTTGAGAGCACTGATGGTGGCCTTGTTAGCGTCTACTTCTATATTCAATGCACTGTTCGGCAGCATAATGGCCTCAGGATCCAAGGAGCGGATTAGCTCCGCTGCTTCTAAGGTCCCATGCACCAAGCTAGTTGATGTTGCACTGCATTGTCCCACACTAGTCTGCAATTGAGTGGCTTGGATCTACAGCTCGCAGAGACCCATCTGAATGGCGACCAAGGCTTGCTTTTGATGCTGCTCGAACTGATGTAGCAGTTTTGTGGTTGCATCCCACATTGTGTCCCTGATATTATTTAGATCAGCTTCAGTCAAAGTGATCGGGTCAAGTGATGATTTTCTAGCCTTGTACTTCTTCTGTGGCCCTAATTTTTTATGCTCCCTAGTGTGCTTAACCTGGAATGGAGTAGTCTCCATGTCTACACCTCCCTACCCGAATTACTGCTCTTCTTCCTCCATCTATGACGAAGGAGGCTTTTGACTTCTATCAGAGTCATGATCTTCCTCTTCTTCCTCCTCTTCAGCCTGCTTATTAGTAGCGTGCTCTGCCTTAGCTTTTTCTTTAGCTTCCCTTTTCCTCCTGACAACCAACTGCTGCATCCTGAGCCTTGCCTCTTCCTTCTTCTACTTCACGGCGAACTTACTAGACCCAGCTGACAAGTCTGAAGTCATGCACCACTCTGATGGCCAACTCTCCAGGACTGCTATGATTGCATCGTCTGTTGCTAGGTATGGAAGATCATACCATTTTTGCTCAGGGTCCTTCCATTCCCGGATGGAGACATAGTGGAAGTTTGCTTTGAACTCCACATATCTTGACAACTTCTCAAAGACAGTTGGGTATAGCCTCGGCTTATGGTTTATTATGGCACGGATGCTAGCCTCCATCAACACCCAAAATATTTTAGCATCCTTGACCCTCGCGGCATCCTTGGTGACCCAGAGTGAAGCGAACTTTGCTGCTTCTAGTAGATCTGATGCAACCATAGGAAATTGGTTGTCCTTCAGTAATTCCCATGAAACCATCATGGTTAAGAGTAAGAGCCAGGTGTAATGGAAGGTCTTAATCTCATCTTATGCTTCTCTACAGTTCGTGAGGAACTCACTGCAAAGGTAGCCCACCTAATTAAATTGTACGACCTCAGTGCACTGGGCCGCTAATGACACATGGGTGTTGGCACTTCATCTACACGACACTTCCTCATTATCTTCCCAGTCAAAATATCGGTGGCAACCTTGACTGCGGGGTCGGTTATGCTGGCAATTGAGTATCCTTGTGGTTTCTTCGCGAGCTTGAATTTGTCCTTAATTCTTATGGCAAGGTCGTACTCTCCCGTCTTTCCGCCAAATGCCATGGCTGATTGAACCTTGAATATGGTAACAACATGACCCTATGGATCAACATATCTGTGATGGGTATCAATTCTCCTAAACATAGGCACCCATTTTTCACAAAGCATAACAACTATTTGATCACCATCAAGGTTATGGGCACGCATTGGTAATGCAGAACCCATAGAAGGGTCAACAATCCTGCCTTGTCCACCCCTTTTATCCATCGTCGTGGCTCCAGTGCGGTGACACCAAAATCCTTATAAAACACACAGGTCATAAAGGTATCAGTTGCCATGTGGGGGAATCGCTCTGTGATCGCCAAGTTCCAATCCTCCAGCTTAAGACCAGGAATGCACACCAAGCGCGACCCTTCAAACGTGATCTATTCTAGTAGCAACGGGGTATTTAATAGAAATTTCCCTGCATCTGAGTCCTTCGGGACCTTCACCTTACCCTGGGTAGCTTTAAGATAGGGTCTACACCCTCTATTTCAATTTCCTTTATGCCTGTATCCATATCTTCGACGGCCTCCTCTGATTCTAAGTCTACCACCTTGCCTTTCTCCTACACTGTGGGCTTTCCCTTCTGGTGCTTTCTTGGCAACTCACACACTGGCTGTGTTGCTTTCTGCTTATCCTTCTTTGTCTTGGGACTCTCTTTGGGCTGCGTAGGCCTCGACTTGAGTGACCTCTATGATTTTGGCACTTTTGCAGGCATTTCCACACTCACAACCTCTAGGGCAGCTCCCTCAAAGGTCATCGATCCTCCAGCGCTTGCGGTTTCCATGGGCACCGACATGAATCTAGTAAGAAGCTCCTAGGTTGCTTTAGGCAACTTATCAAATACTAAACTAACCACCAAAGCCTCAAAATAGTTAGGGTTCATGCATGCCTGATAGCTCAACACCTCAATTCGCAGAATGTAAAGTGTTTTTCGTTGTGCAACCATCTGTAATTTATAGGAAAATTCGAATTTGAATCCGGCCGTTCCCCCAAAATCCACTCATAAATGCTAGATTGGTGGTATATTTTCACAGATCTCTCTCTTAAATTCTGACTTAAATGATACCCCCCCGCTCCATTTAGCCATTTTCCCATTGTCAACTCATGAATAGTGACCATAACGGTCACTTTCTAGTTTCCCTGCGTAGTCTCTCCTCCTATAGCACAGCTCCCTTTGCATTTCTACCGATACTGTGACATTCCTCCCTTCTGCGCAGCTCTACATCCCAAGAAGGGTAGTTTATAGTCCCGCGCCTCATTTCAGCTGCCTAGAGCACTAAGACTATGCCTCCACCATATAGTCATCTAGCCATATCCCCGCTGTATGGCTTCAATCGACCGTCGTTTACCTTCCCTGGAAATGGCTCTCCATTCAACTTCACCAGCTGAACTTCTCCACCATCGATAATCTCCTTGATGACATAGGGCCCTAGCCAATGCATCCGAAATTTTCCTAGAAATTTATCAAACTTTCTATCATATAATAATACTAAATCATTTACCTTAAAGGTGCGCAACTTGATGTGCCGATCGTGCCATGCCTTTTCGCGCTCCTTTTGAACTTGTTGATGGAATCTAGCCAAGAACCTATCTTCTTCCAGCTCTGCCAGCTACATGAGCCTTTCTTCTAGGGCTCTGTGATCTGCCATACCTATAAATGTCACTATGCATAGACTAGGTACACTGTACTCCATTAGCATCACAACTTCTATGCCATAAACCAGCTGAAAAGGCGTTTGTTCGGTCAACTTTTTTCAAGTTGTTCTGTAAGCCCATAGCACTGTGGGTATGTGCATATCCTAATCATTCCTTTGTGCATTGTAGACCTTCATTGGTGCATTCTCCAATATTTTATTAAACACTTCCACTATCCCATTAGCTTGCGGGTGATATGGCATTCTCTTCTGATGATAAACCTGGAACTCCTCTATCAATGCGCTAATCGTCTCATTAAGAAAATGTGTACCACGATCGCTCATCAAAATATTTGGGCAACCAAATCTACTCAGGACATACTCAAAGATGAACTTTGATGTTGTTGCCCCTGTACAATCATTCACACATTGTGCCTCCACCCATCTGGTCAAGTACTCAGTCACGGTGATGATGTACTGCACACCTGTCTTCTTTCCAGGAGGCTAAATCAGTCCTACAAATTCAATCACCCACTTTTCAAACTACTGGAATGACATCTATGGATTCAGAGGTAGCTCATCCCTTCAGGATGGCCTACCCATCCTTTGACATGCATCAGATGCCCTACAATAAGCCTTGGAATCCTTATGAAGCATCGACCACCATAGCCTAGTGCGTAAAATCTTCTGCGCTATAGCTTTTACTGCATAATGTCCTCCCATGGCTCCTCCATGAGATTTAACAAGGATGTTGTTTTGTTCAAAGTCAGGTACATAACATCGCAGAATTTTGTCCAAGCCCATTTTATATAAATTCCCCGCAATGACAGAAAATTTTGTCGTGTGCACCACTAGCTCCTTATTTTGTTGACTAGTATACTCTTCTGGAGTTGTCCTTGTCGTCAGGAAGTGTATGATATCTGCAAAGTGATTGTCCGTAACAAGTAATATGAAGAGTTGCACATTAGGTAGTCCTTCCTCCAAATTAGTAGGCTCCTCTCCTGTTTCAATGTGCAATAGATGATCCAATCTAGCATTCAATCGTCCTAGCTTTACAATAACTTTGAAGTCATATTCCTGAAACAACAGCAGCCATCTACATATCTTCCCCCCAAACATAGGCTTGTTCACCAAGTACTTCAATGTAGAATGGTCTGTATACATCATAAAGTGTCTGCCTAATAAGTAATTTCTAAACCTCTGAAGCACATTCACCATAGCCAATCCTTCTCGCTCTGTCATTGAATAGTTCTTCTCGGATTTAGACAATTTCCTACTTGTGAATGCTATAGGATGATGCAATTCTCACTCACCGATCTGTGTCAGTACTACCTTGAGCACAATACATGATGTGTCCACATGCACATGAAATTCCTTCTTCTAATCCAGGAAGACTAGGATCGGCGCGGTCACCATCTTTTCCTTCAACCCATCTAAGCTTTGTTGGCACTCTTCATTCCAGTAGAACATAGCATCCTTCTTTAGCAGCTTCGCCATTGGCATGGTAATCTCAGCATAGCTTTTGATGAACTTTCTATAGTATCCTATATGCCCCAACGTTGTGTGTAGCTATTTCACACTTCTTGGTGCCTCCAAATTAATTATGACCACGATCTTAGCAGGGTCTACCATCAATTCTTGTCTACATACCACGTGACCTAGGAAGTTCCAAAAAGGGACACATAACAAGCATTTCTTCAAATTAAGCGTGATCTAGTACCTCTGAAATGTATCCGACATCAAGTGTAGACTCACCACATGGCGCTTTACCAACCCAAACACCGTCCAATCATTGGAGTATACTTCTAAAAACTTGTGAATGAAATCCTCGATTGCCGCGATGACCATGCGCGAAAATATTGTCAGCGCGTTCTTCAACCCCAAAAGGCATTATTGTATACTGGAAGCACCCCCACTCCATGGAGAAGGTTGTCTTACTTCTATCCTCCGGTGTGATCTTAATCTGATGGTACCCAGAGAACCCATTAGTGAATGAATACACTTCCTGACCACCAACATTATCCAATACTTCATCAGTAAATGGTTTCGGAAAGGGATCACGTATGCAGGCATCATTTGATTTCATGAGATCTATGCATATCCTTATGTAATCCTTCTGTTTCTTGTCCTGAACTACCATTGGGCTTACTCAATCAGACTCTTCTACTAGTTCAAGGATGCCCACTGTAAGCATTTTATCCAATTCTAAGCGAACCCTTTCTTTATATTTTAGATTGAGGCGGTAATGCCTCTTCTTGATCGGCTTCACATCTAATTTTAGCATAATTTTCATAACCTCCAGGTCTCCTATTATCCCCTTTAGGTCTGAAAACTTCATAGGGAACAAGTCCTGATATTCACAGAGCCATTCAACAACCTCATCTACTATTGTGTCATCCCAGTAGTCCCTAATCTTCATAAACATTGGCTTCACCTCTATCCCAATGTTCACTTGTCTTGTTTTTAGCAGTGCGGTGATATCTGGATTTTCAATTTGCGGTCCTTCAATTTCATGGTGACCTTCAGTCTCTGGGATGTTAATTTTCCTTGGGTTTTGTCCACTTCTTCAACAATCACATTGTAGCACTCCAATGCATGGCTCAATTGGGTGGTCCAATCCAGTTGAATTAAGTCTAAGGGATCTTGCGGTACTCTGAAGATCGTTGCCTTAACTTCCTGCAATGCCTCGTTAATACTCTCAAACCCATTTTCAAAGCTAAACGCCTGCAAGAATCCCTATTGCAAAACATCCCATTCTTCAGTGCCATGCTAGAGCTCTGTTTCCAAGTACTAGTTCATTGGTATCACATCCAAAGTATGAAAAAACAGATGCACCCATTCAGGCTGAGGCTCGACTGCATAAACCTTAGTCTATTTGGCTAGGTGATCGCGTGGGTCATTCCTTCCATCATATTTCTCTATTCACACTTGTGGATGACCAAACTACAATCTCATCATCTTTCTGTATACATGCCAATAATCAAAACTATCTTTGTGTGTGCCCCATCATCTTGTAGGTGTAGCGTGCAAAACCTAATCTAAGGCCTAGAAGTGGTGCTTATCTAGCACTTCCCTTTCGAATGCATCCAAAAAGTTATTGACATTAGTTAAACCATCATAATAGGTAATATTCCTTACCTCTGATGATGCACAGCGCAACGACTTGGTCATCATATTATAGCACAACGTAGATACTTTATGCAGTCGGTTCTACCAGTGTTCCAACTCCTCATCTGAATCTGATGTGTAGGAACTTTCACGGTCCCAAGTGATGCATCCATCTACTATCAGATTCACCCAATCTTGATCTCACGACATTATCTTATAAATCTGGTCCAGATCATTTCTTTCATAATTGCAGACCAGTTCAGTATAGCGCAGTCCTTCTGTAGGTTCTAGAGGCACTGCTACATGGAGGGATTTCTTCTCAGATATCATTTTTTGCTTCTTCAAATTGATTACCCCATTCATGTCAGTGGCCCAATCGATCCCAAGGAGCGCAGGGTAGGGATTGTTGTCATCCACAATCTCTATCACTTCAAAGTCAGCCAATGCACTCGGGCCCTCAATATCCACTGTCACTCCCTACAATCTTCCCATGGGGATGATTTTCTGCTAATTTTCCATCCTTAACTGGATTGGAGACCACTGCAGCACAGGGTTCCCCATCCTTTCCCATGTGTTCCTAGGAAAAACATTCACGTCCAACCCCAGATCCAGAATTACTTAGTCCATCTCATATTCTCCTATTTGTGCAGTGAGCCTCATCTCACGACCCATTCTTGCCTCATGCTTACCAGTACTCTTGACTACGTGCGGTCCATCAGGAGAGTTTTCTTTCCTTGCACACTTATTTATCAGTTCCTTTCATAGACTTGCTATCGCATAGTAGCGTCATACATGTCTCCAAGAAAGTATTAAGCATGGAAGGGTCCATCTCTTCAGCTGGCTTATCCTGACTTCCTGAGGTAGAGGCCTCCGTGAAGCTTTTCTTTGCTTCCATAAATGTTTCCTGTGCACACTTTAGATCAAACTCAACCTCCTTTTCTCGATCTTTACAGACCCATTCACTTTCTTCAAGCTGCTTCCCCTTATTTTCGCCAGTTTTCATCCCATTCCGCAACACAATATTTACCTTTGGATCATCTTCGCAAGGCTCAGCCCTCATCATCCATAGGTTCTGAGTCAGCTGCGAAGGCTGCACTCCATTTTCTCGTATCTTAGCTAGCAATACTAGGTAATCTTTAGTGGCGTTGTCAAATTGAGTACTATATTGACATGACAAACATCTTAGATTCAGGCAATCTCACACATAGTGTCCTAGTCCTCCACAATTGTAACAAATGACCTGTCCCCGGCCTCTACTAGGTCCTCCTCCACATCGGCCTCGTCCGCACCCCTAGTATTCGCCTCACACTCCTCCAACACCTTAGTCTGGAGGCCGGGTTTCTACCTGAACCCTATAAGCATGCGTTTTATCCATCATTAACTCGTAACTATGGAAATTGCGCTCATCATGACCCACTGATTGACATAAGTTGCAAAAGAGTTGTTGTGGTGTCTGTATGAATTTCTACAGCAAATGGCAATTGTTTGTCGCATGTTTTCTAGCTACCTAACAGATAGAACACCATAGCATGGGCTCTGTACTTGGTCCTACTAGATCTTCCGACCTCAAAGGCATTGGTTCCCCTACTGCAACATAATTTGTGAAGACTGGACAGTGATCTTTGTCATGCGCCTGACCTTTGCACTTCAAGCACCAAACTTCTTCACACAACATTGGCTGAGTTGTTCTATCTTTCTTCAAACTCTACATTTCTAGGAAAAGGTTCTACAACTGTGCATGAATCTATTGAACCCCCATATTAGCATCTTGCATTGATGTCTCATGCAATCTCATCACAATTTTTAGGGCTTCCATCAGGGTCCCAATATTTTGCTATGATAGCGCGACCCTTAGATGAGGCAGGAGTGAAGACACAAACCATTCGCGGTGCTGCCCATCTGTCACATTCAAGTTAGCCTTGCGGATTGTACACTTCAATATTTGATCCAAATCCCAGGGTTTCTCGCCATGCTTCATTATGATCTCTTTAAATCCCACAATTGATTGCGCTTCAGACTTAGGTCTATTGAATTCCTTATTCAGCGTGGTCTGGATATCTTCCAATGTGGACGTTGGGTTATCAGTGTAGTACTTAATGTACCATGTTAGCACGCAATCCTGCAAAGCACTAACCAGCGTTACTTTCTTCATTTGGTCATCTTTGATACCCTGAGCTTCCCAAATAGCCTTTGCGACAAACCAAAGCTGGTATGGATCCTCATTTCCCAAGCCCTTGAACAGAGGTAGCTTTACTGAGTTTGCCATATTAAATGGTTGCGGAGGTGGTGGTGGTGTAGGTGAACGTGTATGTGGCGGTGGTGAAGATGGAGGCAGTGTGGGTGGATGGGAGATTCATGAGAACCCTTGCTTTATCAACTAAACAGCGCTCTGCGAAGAAGCCTATACTGCTTCCTCGTCATCACTCAGAGGAGGTTCAATCAACAGGCTATATTCTGGGCCTATTTTCCCTCTGTTCCTGAAGGTCTTTCCACTTCGTGTAGCCCCAAACATCAAGGTAGCTGCATAACCTACTTTTCACACAAGAGCATCTTAATACAGGTATTTAAAGACTTCAAATACTTATCTCGCAACCCCTTGAAGAAGCAGCACTCTGCTTTGTTGTAATTGACCAAGGTATCAACTGTAAACTCTATCACAGACCCTCCTATGATACGATTTAGCCAATGATTGAAAACGTGTGCCATCTTATTTTCAGAGGCCTCTAATATCCACACTAACTCCAAGGTCCAGACTATTGGACCATCAAGCTTCCACCTTCCTTGGTCGTCTGCCAATTTCATGATCCACTAGTACAATTCGACTGGGAAGGAATAGAAGAAGATTTCTTGTATCTTTGTGTATAGATATCTATACAACCACTATTCTTTCGGTAATCGTAAATTCCTGTTCTCTTGTGCCCCGAATTCGTGGATCTTTCTATCCAACCATTCTTCAATCTCCTTCTTAGTTGGATTCCAGTGATGCAACATCACACATATCTTTATGCAGATCTCGATCCTAGGAATGGAACCATTTGTTGGCTTGACGGGCCTTAACCCATGTTCAACATTAATTAGCCAAGAAAATTCCTACACTATTGGCCCTTTCGGCATCAATCTGCGGAGCGCAAACTAAAGTCTTACCCAAAGCAGTATGGGGGGATGTAGGAACCAAGTTTCCACACCTTGAGATGGCAGTGATGTCGTTTTATACCCTAACCCTTCCTTCACATAGACTGATAATATTTTTAGGGCTTATCGATATACTTCTCTTTATTCGACTTCGATACCTTCATGAAGGTTTGCGATCATCCTTCAGGTACCTTAAATAGGTGAGTCAGACACTTACGCACCTTTGTAATTACTCTTACTGCTGTATTTACCCAGATTAGCTTAAGTAGTGGATAACTTCAACATGCATTATGATTATCTTCACGTAAACATATATTCTTACTTTCATTCATATAAAAAATTAAAACACATAGATTCACGCATCAATAAAGCATTAAATCATAAACCCAATATTTACCATGACATGATCGCATACATTCATAACAGAAGTAAAACAACTCATACACAGGTAATTCCAGAATAATTCTCTTTATTGATATTCAGATCTCCTTTACAGACTCTAACTACCCTGAGCATACAGCTACAGAGCCTCTTTCCTATGCTAATACTCTTCGCTGTTAGCCCTCACAGACCCATTACATCAATGAATCTTCAAAACATATCTGAGCTAAACTAAAAACTGCCATAGACTCTTCTAAGGCTTCCCCTTTTATATAATCCCATGGTTCGTGGACCAAGGGTAGATCTCATAAAGCCGACACAAGTTACATAAACTAAGGGTGGAAACCCTTGATGATTCTTTACATCTTAGGGCTCCGTGACCACAAAATGTGGAGACTTTACATTCTTTATACAAAACTTGGGCCTTTAACCCCAAAACTTGGTCTTTTAACCCCAACATTGACCCTAGGGGACCCATTCCCAACACTTGGTGAGACTGGGGATGATGTTTGAGGATTTTCCTCAACTATTGGGGATGCAGACACTAATTGACCTGACTCACCAGTGAGGTCGACAATCAGGACTACTAGGGTTGTCTTGGTTTTCTTGGTAATAATATTTTTAATTCCCTTTTTTTCTTTGGCTTTGGGATTGTTTACCTTAATTGGACACAACCCTAGGAATTGCTACCACTAGAGGAGTAGTGATAATAGGAGAAAACATAGTAAAACCTTGAAAGGCTATGGATTAAGTTACCTCACCCGACTGTTCTGTGAAGTTCACAATGGTTTTCCTGAGCGAAGACATTCGTTTCTCCATCTAAATAACCATTGGCTCTAGGTCTTCCTGTGCTTGTTGCTTCCTGCTACTCCCTGCTGCTTCTCTTGTTAGTGGATGTGACCTCATTCCGTCAAATAGGTATTTTTATTTTCCCTCGGTGATCTCGGATGCAACCCCAGGCCACAAACCCACCTCAGAATGAAATGTTTCTTTTGATAAACCAAATTTTTGCTACCACATTTGAAATGTCTCTGGATGGACGCATCTTGCCCTGAGGCATGTGTGCCCACGGGTAACCCCAAACCATATATCTTGCAAAAATTCATCCAACAATTGTTTGGGTATCCTCTCTGTTGACCTTATTGTGATTAGAATCAAACCATACCATTTAGTAAAGGCCACCTCGTTGATTTCCTTGCTATTGGGGTCCCCTGACATTCTCCATGGCTTGTCCCTGAGCACTATAGGCTGGTCATCTCTAATTTGTAACATTTCTCTTCCTCTTGGTAGTTGCCATTTCCACATCGCTAGAGTCATTAATATGTATCCAAATATGAAATTTGTGCTCCTCCTGTAAATGTCTTCATGGGCTTCAAAATTTTCATTCAAGACAAAAGCAGACCAGTTCAATACCTCCCCTCTACAGTAGTGTTCTGCAACCGAGATTGCATCCAAGGTACATTCATTTCTCACAAAATGCCTCACTATTTTTCCTATTATTATGTAGTAGGATATTTTTATTTCATCTTTGCTAATGGGATCAATCTTTGCTCCCTTTCCCCCATGCCTTGTCTCGTATTTCTCATAATAGTCCTTGTCTCCTTCTTTCTTCACTCTTTTCGTCCCTCCTTGGAAAATTGTATTCATTGCATTCCCTCTTGCAGAAAGTCCTGTTAGATGATGGATATCATCAACATGAATTGGATATTCCTTATCAAGCCACAACAATCCCCCATGCATTCTGATGGCTAGGAGCTTCATGCACTGCATCACAGCCAATTACATGTTGAAAACAGGTAAGCTCCTTACATTAATTAACGTTGATCATTGTAGACCTCTAAAATATTCTTTGAACATTTTCATCATGGTGACATCTCCCTTCAGAACTTCCTCTGTGTATACTTCCTTCTTTAGCACTGGAAATTGGAATCAATCTGTGAGATCATTGTCCACTAAGGTGGCTTTGTCATACTTTCCATACGAATTTTCCAATATTGTAATTCGCTCATCAAGTTTGTCCTCTAGAATTGAAATAATTCCTTTTTCCATGCTCTTTGTCTCTGGTAGATAATTGTTATCAGAGGTATAAAGCCTTTCTGTCTTTGCTGCTATTTCTCAGAGTGGATTTGAATTTCTTCGGTCACCTATGTTTGAAATTCTATAACTCCCTGCATTGCCATGAAAATTAAGTAGACAAAACTTTACGCGACATTTTCTGACTAGACTTGGTAACTAATTACTATAGAAACTTTCCCTATGCGGTTTAATTGTGTTATGACATCATCTGGTGACCTGGCTCTGACTAACATGACATAGCATGAGAGAGCATACAGTGGGATGCATGGGTAATAAGGTTTCTATAATGATGGGTAATTATTAGTTGATTTATTCCCCAACGACAAAATATGTTACGGAACTTCGCCTAACATGTGTATTCCCCCCTGACCACAAGTGGGTTTCGGTGACATGGACTTATTTCCACAACCACATTGTTACATGTTGTTTATTTTCAAAAAATTAAAACTAAAACCATGGACTATAAATGAATATGCTACTGACTAGATCATTATTGTAGAATAACTTATTTCTTATTGACAAAAAAAAAAACCTACTTCTGGGATCATTTTCGAGACCCCTTCAATTTGATGGAAAAGTTGTTGTCTTGTGGAAAGGGTTCAGGCCTATGCCATTTACCCATCCTAGTAACATTATCTCGTCTAGCTGCGCCAGTTTTACTGCCCTGGAATCTTTAATCTCCACAACTATGAAAGGTCCCAGCCAATGCATTTGTAGTTTTCCTGGAAACTTTTGGAACTCATTGTTCTATAGTAGAGCATGATCTGCTACATTGAAGGTTTTCTTTTTGACGTGTCTATTGTGCCGAGCCTTCTGTATCCTTTTTTCAGCTGATTGCTGAAACTCTGCTAAAAACCTCGATTGGTCCAATTCCATCAATTGTTCTATTCTTTCCTTCAAAGCTGCATCGTCTATCATTTTGGTGGCCTGAGAGATAAAAATGCCCAAGATAGTGAATTCCATTGGTACTATCGCTTCTCTACCATAGACCAGTTAGAATAGCATTTGCTTGTGTGTCCATTTTACTGTTGTTTTGTAAGCCCATAATGTCACTAGCAGCCATTCATCCCAATCGTCCCGGTTTGCTGACACAATTTTTGTTAGTGCCCTCTCAAGTATTTTATTAAATGCCTCGACCATTCCGTTAGCTTGTGGATGGTATGGGCTAATTTTTTGATGTTGGATAATGAATTTCTTTAGGAGGGAAGTGACATATTCATTAATGAAATATGTCCCTTGATCACTTGTTAGGCTCTTTGGACATTTGAATCTGAATATTATACATTCAAATATAAATCTTGATACAGTATCTTCTGTACAATCCTTGACTAGTGCTGATTCTGCCCACCTTGTGAGGAGCTCTGTGGTAGTTATGATGTATGTGACATGTGAATGACATGCTGGTGGTGTGATAGGGCTAATAAAATCCACTGCCCACTTCTCGAAAATTTGTATCGTTTGAACTGGATTTAAGGGAAACTCATCCCAATGTGATGGCTTCCCTACTCTCTGACAAACATTGCAATTCTTTGCATACTCTTTAGCATCCTTGTGAATAGTAGGCCACCACAACCCAGCCTACATTATTTTCCTTGCAATAGCCTTGCCTCCAACATGGACTTCCACAACTTCACCATGACACTCCCATAGCACTTCCTGCCTCTCATGTTGAAGTAAACAACATTACAAAATTTGATCGAGACCTAGCTTATATAGATGTCCTGCGATTAATTGATAATCTTTTGTTCTTACTATTAGGTGTCACTTATGCATTGACAAGTATCCTTCTGGGAAATATCCTATTGTTAGTAACACAGAAATTTCCTCCAAGTAGTCAAGAATTGCTTCTATTCTAAATAAGTCAGCGTCTGGCAATTGGTCATCCAATGGTCCTCCATTCTCTCTTGATTCTAACCTTGATAGATGGTATGGCCGCATATTTAGCCTTCCAAGTTTTATGACTACTTCGAATATGAACTCTTGGAACAATAGTAACCATCGACATATCCTTCCTTCCAACACTGGCTTGTTTACTAGATATTTTAAAGTCGAGTGGTTTGTGAAGAACTTAAATGGTGCCCCGAGCAGATAGTGTCTGAATTTTTGTAGGGAGTAAACCATTTCCAATGCTTCCATCTCTATTGTTTTGTACTTCTTCTCGGTTGTTGGTAGTTTCCTACTGGTGAAGTAAATTGGGTGCTCCATATTTCTTTCTCCAGGTTGTGTCAACACTACTCGTAATTCTATCCCTGATGCATCAATATGTACATGAAACTACTTATTCCACTCTAGGTATACAAGAATAGGGGTGTTTACCAGTTTTTCTTTTAATTTGTTTAGTGTCGCTTGGTAGGCCTCTGTCCACATGAAAGCTTATGTGTTTTCCAATAGTTTCTCCATAGGAGTTGTAATTGAGGCATAATTTTGAATAAATCAACAATAATATCATGTGTGGTCCAATGATGCCTGTCATTGCTTTACATTATTTGGGAGCTCCATATTTACAATTATTGCAACCTTTGTGGGATCTACAAACACCCCATATTTTCAAACAATGTAGCCCAATAACGTTTGAAATGGAACTGTAAAGATGCATTTCTTAAGATTTAATGAGATTTGTAACTACTTGCACCTTTCAAACATGACCCATAATAGACTAGTGTGTTTCTTTAGCAAACTGTATACTGTCCAGTCATCCATTTATAACTCGAAGAACCTGTGAATATAATCTCTAAAGGAAACTATGACAATTCGTGAGAAAACTGTTGGCGCATTACTCTGACTGAATGGCATTACATGATAAGCATATCAACCCCATTCTATTGTAAATGTTGTTTTCTTCTTATCTTGTTTTGCAATGTGGACCTAATGATAACCTGAAAATCCTTTGGTAAAAGAATATGCCTCATTCCTCGTAATGTTGTCTAGAACCTCACTAAACAACATCAGGAATGGATCATGTACACATGCATTGTTTAGGCTTCTGTAATCTACACAGACTCTTATTTCGGTGGCATCTTTCTTGTTCTGTAATATAATTGGGCTAATCCATTTCAATTCATCCACTGGGAAGATAGGTCTGGCTTCTAAATAAAATTTCAATCTCTTTCTTGACTTTCTCCTTCAGTCTTGGGTTTAACCTGTATGGTCTAGTTTTAGCATGATATTCATTTCTCTGATGTACCCTTTTATCCTTTTTAATTCAGCCATAGAGGCTAGAAATAATCCTTCGTATTCCTACAGTAGATAAAAAATCTCTCTAGTTGTCTACTCGTCCCAATAATCTTTGATGGATGCCATCTTGGGTTTTTTTATCTAAACCGATATTATGTTTCCATAGTTTCATTGGGAGAAAGTGTGCAGTGTCTCCTGAAGGACTCCCTTGAATATCTCTTTACCCTTCCGTTTCTTGAAATGTCAAGTGTCAAAGTCCTTCTAGATCATCATCCTCCATATCCACATCTACTTTGCCCCAAGACAAGAATTTTGGATACACTACTTCATAGAAATATTGTAGGAATTTATTGTCAACACAACCTTCCCATAACTATCCTGGAGTAAATAGGATCCTTTTAATGGCATACAAGGTTTCAGTCATGCGTCGATCACTATCTTTGAACGAGAAATTGTTGCTAAATTAGCTAGCCATGATATCCCAATCTGTTGTTTGTTTACAAATTTCCTCCTATATATACCATGCTTGTGGAATTTTACCTAAGGTATGTATGAATAAATGCACCCATTATTCCTTCAACACTTTCTCTTTTTCCCATTTCTCTATGCAGTCCTCTACATGTGTTATGGGATCTAAGTTTCCTCTATACTTCATTTTGTTATGCAGCTGGTCTCCTTCTTGACTAAACCTCTCTCTCATGGCTCATTTGATAGTCTCCCATTCACGAAAAGTGTTGTGATGTGCTTTCCACCACCTTGCGGGGGTGGCATGTAACACAATATCTAATAGTGGGATTTTGTGATATTCTCTTATGTTTATGTCTACCTTACTTAAAAATGGGTCTACTAATTTAATATTGTGGAAGGTAGGATAGTTTCTTACCTCTTGCCCAATCCATTTTATCCTTCCTATCTTGGCACAGCGTTTGGTATCAATCTTGTATCCCCTTTGTTGCCACGCATCCCAAGTGGCTTCTGAACCAGCTTCTAAACTTTGTATGCTCCTCCAACTGATCAATCCTCTTGTTGTGGGATTTGTGTAGTCATCTCTGTTTTCCTATTGTTAACCTATACAACTGATCTAGCATTCTCGACTCGTCTCAGTCATCCATAGGTTCCATGAACCTTGTTCCTTGATATGGATCTAGCAATTGTATTACCCACATTCCTTCTACTTCAAAGATCATCAACTATTTCTTCAGGTCGATGCTAGCATAGTTCTCGTATGCCCAGTCTATACCAAGAAGTGTTGGGTACGGGTCCTTATCACCCATTATATCAATTACTTCAAATTCAGTATAAGTTTTTACTCATGCTACATCCACTTCTACATCCTCCAACCTTCTAATGGGGAAGATGCAATACTTATTCTCCATCTGCAGTTGTATTGATGAATATTTAAGTTGCAACTTCCCTAGAACTTCCCATGTCTTTCTAGGTATAATATTTACATCTGACCCTAGATCTAGCATTGTGTCCTTAATCTGGAATCCTACAACTTGAGCATCAATCTAGAATTCTCTACTAGTTCTCTTTTTTTTTCGTTGTACCCTTTGCAAATATCTTTCTGGAAGATTTGTCGATATGGTTTCCCCCTTTTCTTCATTTTCTGGCCATATTACTTTCATACTTATGCACAAATCCTTTAACATTTGTTCATTATCAACAATCTATAAAAACAACCTAAACCATTCTTCGATTGGTCGATCTTTACTGAGTATGTATGAGTCATGTTTCTAGTTTTCGTTTGTTTCTATTAACCCCTCAAATAATGTGGCTTATTCCTGATAGTATTGTTCTTGTTGGGTGGGGCTGTATTATCTCTTCAGGGATGCTACCTGAACAATTGGAGGTGGGTCTACCATACCTCGATTATCCTCTATCTTCTTACCCCCCTCTGGTAACTATATTTATATTAGTTATAGGAAGCGTGTCAGTAGTTTGTGGTTCTGCATTGATTAAATTAGTCCCCCTCTATCTGGTTCTCTCCTCCCATTTTGCAATCAGCTCGGGACAATCCTCTGTAGCATGTGCATTGACTCTGCATTATGAGCACCAAGGCATTCTAGAGAGTGGACAGTCATTAGCAACATGTCCCTCCTAATCATAGTTGTAACCCCTTACATGTCCTCTTCCCCCTTTTCTTCCTCCTCTCATATCTCCTCCTTGTCCCCCACAACCAGATTCATTGATTTTGAAGTTGGATCTATCTAGCTGCTCCACTAAGGCATCTAATACTTGACATTGGTCAGTGTGGTGTGTTGTGGATGTGCAGAACTCACAATAACTATTGTTAGATACATTGGAATACTTTTGTAGTATTAGACATATCCACAACAAATGTCAGTAATTCCTATAGACTTCATAGTAATATTGTGTGTTTCTTCCTAGGAAAGCTCCTTATGATCCCACTGCCACAACTATTTCCATTTGCGGGGTCTCTGATCCTGCAATTCCCCTTAAATTATTGGTGCCTCTCATCCTTGGGCATTCAGTCACAACATGACCTTCCACTAGGTAGTGAGTACACCATACGTTGGGTTTGGCTGGTCGAATTGGCTATAGGTCTTTTATCTTCTCTATTAGATTGACCATCCGATTTTGGAGGCCCATGATCAATGGGTCTTGTGATCCCATTCCCCCTCGATACTCATGTGGGTATCCTACCATAGCTTCTATTCACGATGCTTGTTCTAAGGCATCTTGAAGAGTTCCAATCTTTTGTTGTGTCAATGGTGTTCTTGTAAGTGACAGAAGTGCTTTAATGAACCAATCTCTCTAATGGTTAGGATCTATGGTATAGCTCAAGTTTCCAATAGCATATTTAAACCTTTGCATCAGTTCCAATGTAGTTTTTCCTTCCTTTTGTTTGACTTCCCATAATTCTAACAATCCCTGTTGATCTGTTTGCGATACCTTAAACTCTTGAACGAAGCCTCTCTTAATGTCATCTACTCTAGGATTATGTTTTTGTTCTGCCCATTTTATAAACCAATGTAGAGCACTTTCTCTTAAGATGTTCTGGAACTCAATTGATTTAACATTATCTGGTGTTTGGTGTGCTCTCCATACAGCTTCACAAAGGTACCAATGTTGTTCTACATCTTCATTCCCTCTACCTGCAAACTCGGGATATCTAGTAAAGGATCCAGCCATGTTGATTCAAGTATGCACTAAAAGCACAAATTCTTGGTTTCTGGGTTGCTGAGATCCTTATAATCCTAGATTACTACCACTACTAGTTCCACTACTATTGAATCTATTAAAATTGCCTTATAATTTTCATGCACATTGTGTACTCGTATTGATTTAATTAACTTAGCAACAAATTTATCAAGGTTTTTGTAAAGCACCAAGGGAAGGTCAAGGTGAACACCACCTAAACTTTGGGGATTCTGCTATTGAGTTCTTGGACCTGTCATCTTTAACAAAAAACTTTCTCATAACATCACACATCTCACCTTCCATTTCCTCTTAGTAACTGCCGCAAGCACTTTCTTCTGAAACCTTTCCCACAACCTGTAAGGGAGAGTCCCTATCATTATCCCAGCTTATGTCTATCCAGTCGACATTCTGGTCTTGTTCTACCTCTTTCTCCATTCTCTTTCCTTCTTTTGATCTCCCTAACACCGCTCCTACTTGATGGGGTCCCATCTGTCTCTTTTCCAATGCTTGTACTGCTCTTTCCTACCACTTTTCTGCTAATAGCACTCTCCTTTACACCCTAATATATCTAGCTCTCTGCAATTCCCCTATGTCCATTCCTTCAATAGAATCTACATTTCCCCAAACAATAGCATCCTCCCCTTAGGCCCTTCCCCCAGTACTGGGGTTTTACGCAACCATAGTTGCTCCAGGTAAACATAACAACCCTTCTTCCACCATCAACATCTTAATCCAAAAAGGCACTTCGTTCACTAGTTTCCCTCTTAACCCCGATCTGAACACTACATCTGCCTTTGAAAAGGACCGATAGTTTTCTATAGTAAATTCAACTACGTACCCTTCTACGGTAGTTTGTACCCAAAAATATGTTTCCCTCATCATCTCACTATCCAAGTGTCGAAGTGTTGTGAGGTCTATGGGAACCCAGTCGCGATGATCTGGTGTAAGTTTTTGGTCGAATATTTACTTCCAGCTTCCTCAACCAATTATACAAGTCCTCCAGAAATTTATACTAGAAGATCTCGTATTGATCACTTGAAGTCTCTGAGTACAAAATATCTCCACTCACTTTAGGGATAGGTTGGCTTTGACAAGTAGCTTACTCTGATATTAATCAATCTACTCTGTTATCCCACCAATCTCGAATCTCCTTCTTAAATATCCTTGACACTATATTCCAAACCAGTGCTTAAGATTTCAGGTCTAGCCAATGGAACCATTTGCTGGCACAAAAATGACATTAGGGAAAGACCTTGGGTTGAGGTACAAAGGGCCAACAATGGTCTGTTGTAGTCTAGGACAATGCCGAAATTTTCACCTTACCCTAAGGTATAAGGATTCTCACCTGAGGCATGCCGTGACCGAAACTAAGAAGGTTTTAGCATAATATCAAGGATATATTTACCATTGCTCTAGATACAGCTCAAAGCATACATTAATCATAACAACATATCATTATGGTGATCACACTAATATAAGACTCGCAACATTTAAAACTTTTAGTAGGCCCATAAATCACAACAAAGTGCACAGGTAATACTAAGCAACTAGTTTGATTTCTCATTTATATTAATCCACCGGAAAATTCAATACATTAAACATATGACATCAAGCCATAACAGAATACAAGAAGTACCATGGTCCTAGAATGTCTAGCTCTCAGTCTGACCCCTGTTGTGATCTTTCCGCAACTGTCCCAGTTCTCCCATCAGGTTCCTTTATGCCCCAGACCTCCTTAGATACCAAAACCAACAACAACCTATTTCTCCTTGTGGTGTTTCTCTTTTATCTTCTATTCCACTGCTTGAACTTCCAGTTTCATTTGGATGCCTTTCCCCTCGGCTACTTCCTGTCCTCCTCCTTGTCTACTCGGCTACTTCTACTTTCTCCTGGCACCTTTCATCAACTACCCCACGACTATATGGTCTTGTCTCCTTTCCCAGTTGTCCTTTCCACAACTTGACCATTGCTCCCACCACCTATTTTTCCCTCTTTGTATCTTCAAAACTTTCAAAATTCAAAATGAAGGCCCCAACAATGACTAAATCAATGACCAAGTTCACCACTAAATATATTACTAAATAATAAAATTGAGATAGCTAATTAATGACTATGTTAAATACGACTAAAATGGTCACGAGGATAAGATACATTAAATTAGCTATTAATGGTCACGTGACCAAACATAGTTATTTATATGTGGTTTTTAGAAAAACATTTGTCACTAATTTATGTTTTTCTACTAGTGTTGAGTTAGTCATAAATCACTCTATGCTTTATTATAATTCACATCTTTATACCTATTTTGTGTCGTTAATTGGGGATACATAAAGGCCCTCCACTAATGAATCATTTCCTATCAACTTCAATGCATTATCTAGGAAGTTGATTTAGAAACCATTTAATTCATTGGAGCTTGCATGCCTCAATTGTAAGTTTCCTTGCCTTTAATGATAGTTTGACATCACTGACCTTCAATCGAATGATTCTATGATTTTTAAACTTAAAATCATCTATTCACACTTAATAGAATGTATTCAAGTACTTTTATGGTCATTTTCATTATTGGTGGTTTTTTTCATATCTGTTCAAGGTTTCATCATTGACTGGTAATCAAATGATTTCTACCATGTTCAACTTCAACATATTTATTCGCATGGTTAAATTCATACTATGGAAAGGAGATGAAGACCCTAGATCTTATCTATTATGTCTAGGTTGTGATGAATTATTTTTATTATTTATGTTGTTGCATAGATCCACAATGTATATTTTCTGGCTATGTTCATATCGAATCATGTGGGCATGGATCCACGATTTATGTTTGGTACCTGTGACCTTTCTTATTTGACATGGATCTTTGCATGTCATAACTTATGATTTGATTCATTTGTATTTTGAGTATGGGAATTACCTTGCAGATAATATTATTATATTTTCACTCCTTGATTATTGTTGGCAGGTTTTTGACTTATCCATTCCTTGTTTCAATGCCTTTGCATGATCAAGTATTTCAATTATCACACTTTTTCTAACATCAAACTTCAGGGGGAATTTTGTTACACATTATTTTGTCACATTCATGGAAATCAATTTCATATCCCTATCCTTCACCATATGAAGCATTATTTCCACTAATCTGTAAAGAAGATAGAAGAAAATCCTCTCCCTAAAAGATAAAAAAATGTGTTCAAATCCATTCAAAAACCCTAATTCAAGAGGATGTCACAGGTTGTACATTGAAAATCTATGACATGGTTGATTATCCAATGTTTCATAATTAACAAGCTATGACACTATCACATGTTTCTTCACTGTAAGGTGTGACACCTTTTTAACGAAAGAAAAATAAAAAGAACGAGAAACTTCTAAAATATGAGCCTCATGCATGGCATTTACTTCGATAAGTTTGGATCTAACTCACAACCCTAATTTGTCTAGATCATAACCTCGTTTCCTTATTCTCTAGAAAATATTACAAATAGAATAATCTTCGATTGAGAGAGGGCTCTTGGTTGATTTCAAAAAGGCCTTGGCTCTAAATTTTCCATTAAAACTACACCAAAGTATCAAAATTATGATGTTAAAGCTTTTGAAGGAAAGTTGTTGAAACAAGGAATAGCTGGAAGGGGACTCTACAACACCAAGGCATCAGGTTGTAACCACTTTGTTAGGCCCCTATACTACTAGTGTAACCCCTTATTGTTATTAGTACAACCCCCTTATTATATCGATGTACCCATGTAGTGCCCATATTGTTACTATTGTGCCCCATAGAAGCCGACTATTGTTATTATTGTGCCCATACATTATTATTGTTATGTCAGCTCTGATTATGTTATGACCCCTTAGACTCCTATATATAAAAAGGAGGTATTTTCATTTGTATCATCCAAGAATTGTTCATTTATGTAATGTAAAGGAGGTTGCCCCCTTGAAGAGTCTGAATTTTAAGGCGTTGACCTATCTTTTCTATCTTTTTCTTGAGTTGGTTTCATAACATTTGGTATCAGAGCTTTGGATTCTAGGGTTTCATTGCTCCAAATAGGTCATTTCTGGAATTTTCGCTATAACTATTTTTCTGCGATGTTTTAGAAGCTGAAAAAAAACCCATTTGTGAAGAAATTGCGCTGAAGCTCCGGTCCAAATTTCAAAGCTGTTCGCGCTATATTTGCGGAGATATGATCTGAGGAAGTTGGTCTTCTTGCAGACTCCTGAATTTCATTCCAAACAGGTGACCTAGGGAAAATTGTCATAACTTTCTCTCTGAGCATCAGATTGAAATTTTGTAAGAAGGTTCAAAAAGAGGACGGACTTTTGTTTCTTATATATATTTTCTAATACCAAAGGTTGAAACAGTGACACGTGGCACTTCATACAAGTTCGCTCTTCTGGAAAGGTCTATAATCAAGTCATCTTGGGTGATTATGCATAACTCTTTCTTGGAGAGTCCAATTTGGATCAGACTAGTGGAATTGGAAAGAGGACGCAGAGGGCTATTACAAGTCACAATTTCAGAACTTAAAGATCCAAAAGTACAGAGTTATAGCTGTTTCAAGATCGAGCTCCTAAAATCAAGAAAAAGCAAGATGAGGAAGTTTGATGGTAAGGATCCAGTAAATTGGATACTTCAGATGGAGCAATATTTTGATCTACATGGTGTTGATCTACATGGTGTACCACTGTTACAAAAGGTATGTATTGCATCTTCATATTTAGAACCGAATCAATTTTTATGGTATGAAGGACTTTGTTCTTGTAAACGACTTGTTACATGGTCAATTTTCACGGAGGAAATGATAACACATTATGAGGATACAAAGAGCGACACCTCCTTTAAAGCAACACCACAACAATTGGAAAGAGTAAAAGGGCTTTGTGACATAGTGGAAATAAAAAATTATGGAAACCAGGAAGAATACCCCTCACAACTATAAAGATGGAAGTGTTGTTTCTCCTAGCCTTCCACAACCTACAAGGGTTACACCACAACAATTGGAAGAAAAAAGAGAAAAAGGGCTTTGTTACAATTGTGAGAGCAAATGCACTAAAGGTCATAAGTGTGCTAAGAAGAAATTATTTTACATAGAATATAAAGATGAGGAAGAAAAGGATCAAGAAACTTCAAAAGAAGAGGATATACGCCAGGACCTCACCCCAGAGAAAGAAGAAATGAATGAGACCATATCTTGTAAAGCATTGGCAAGAATTACCACTCCTCAAACTCTCAAGATAGAAAGACATATCAAGAAGAAAAAGGTGCAAGAAGTGAAATATCACATCGAGAAAGAAGAAATGGAACCAACCATATCTTGTAATTCATTGGTCGAAATTACCACTACTCAAACTATCAATATAGAAGAACATATTAAGAAGAAAAATGTTCAAGAAGTGAAAGACCACATTGAGCATCAAGAAATGCATCTGACCATATCTTGTAAAGGATTGGAAGAAATTACCACTCCTCAAACTCTAGAGATAGAAGGACATATCAAGAATAAAAGGGTTCGAGCATTGAAAGATCACATCGAGCATCAAAAACAAGTTCTCCAACTTTTAAAGGATAACGCCACTTCGGTGCAAAATCAAACGAAACAACAGGTAGATCAACATCACAGTGAAAAATGTTTTGATGTAGGTGATTGGATATTTTTACTACTACATCTCAAGCAAGATATTTATGAGAAGGAAATGTTGGCAATACTACATGCACTTAAAAAATGGCGACCTTACCGAATGGGAAGACTCTTCAAGGATGAAGATGTGGAAGCATTGCTTTGTGCTATTTCTATTATCCAACTAGATTGGATAAATGAAGCAAGGGATGAATGGAAGAAGGATGAAGAAGTATGGCCACTTATTCAAAAGTTGCAAAAGATCCCAATTCAAACAATATTGCCAGAAATTGAAGAGGAACGAAAAATCATATTGGAACCTGGAGCAGTCACAGAAACAAGAACTCGACAGCTACGAAATCAATCAATTTCAGAGTATCTCATCAAGTGGAAGAACTTACCCGCTGAAGATTTCACATCAGAGGACAAGAAGTTTATACAGAGGCATCATGAACTACTCAAGCGTTGAGGACAACACTTTTTGAAGGAGAGGGGCATGTTAGGCCCCTATACTACTAGTGTAACCCCTTATTATTATTAGTACAACCCTCTTTATATGATGTACCATGTAGTCCAGTATTGTTACTTATTGTGCCCCAGAGAAGCACCCCACTATTTGTTATTATTGTGCCCTTACTTTTATTGTTAGTAGGCTCTGATTATATAATGACCCCTTAGACTCCTATATATAGAAAGGAGGTCTTTTCATTTGTATCATCAAAGAATTGTTCATTTATGTAATATAAAGGAGGTTTCCCCCTCGAAGAGGCTAAATTATAAGGCGTTGATCTATCTTTTCTATCTTTTCTTGAGCTGGTTTCATAACACATTCCCATTGACATTGAGTAAGCAATGAAGGAACTCACATATTTTCTTCAAGAATTTATTTTCTTTGGCCAAAACGTATAGTTGGTTAATTAGTTCATATATCTCATTCTTTTATGACTTTGGTGTTTGTCTTTTAGAGTATGATCTACAAGATGCATTAGAGGAAATTTCAGCCTAAAAATGGCCCCCTTAAGGAAAAATAATAAATTAATAGTTAAAATAATAAAATAAGAGTTATGAAATTTGGAGGGAAAAAAAGAAAACTATTTTTTAATTGTATTTTTTGCTTAAATCCTTATAGGTTTGCTAAAATTTCAAGTGTAGATGCTCATCCAATGAGTACCCATTATGCATACTTTTAAGAAGACCCACATTGATAAAAATTGAAGATACATTAAAAAAACATGTCGAAACATGTTTTTTTAATGTATCTTCAATTTTTGTCAATGTGGGTATTCTCAAAAATATGCATAATGGGTACTCATTGGATGTGGAATTTAATTCCGCAACCAACGAGTACCTACACTTGAAATTTGAGAAAATTTATAAGGAGATAAGCCAAAAATACAATTAAAAAATATAGTTTTTTTCCCCTCCAAAATATTTACATGTACCTCTTTCTAAATTTAAAGGATTTTGATTGGTTTACATATTGTGACATGGAAATTACATGACAATTTCATGGACACTTTTAGGCCAAAATTTCCTCTAATGCATATTTCTCAAATTGACTTCATTTCTCAATGTCTTCAAGTGATTTCTCCAACATCCTCTATTCAACAAAGTCATGGTTTCCTGCATCTCATGTTGATATTTTATTATATTTAGGTTATCCATACTTGTTGAACCAAGATTTGGTTGCAATAAAGACTTCCCTATGGTCATTCACTATGACCCATATTGTCTAGTGGTCAATTGATAGCTTCTTACTGAATCTTGGACAATCTATTGGATTCATAAATTGTCGTGGATATTTCAGTGGATAGTTCATCACAATAGATATAATAAAATTATACTTAAAATATAAAATCTATACTGAGGGTTATTTTCCTTAGACTTCTGGATTTATCAAATCATTGTTTCCACGAATCTAATATGTAAATCTAGAAAATAGAGAACAAAAAAAATGCAATTACTCACAACCATAATACCGCAAGATATGATATGGGAAACCCATACGGGAGAAAACCCACCTGGAATATGAGGATGCTCTGCTTTCTCTTTCTCTGAATGGACATAGATGCAAGTACAAAGGAGTGAGATTAGTGGATTGTGGGCTACTACATTGCACAAACCTCTCTCTCTCTCTCTCTCTCTCTCTCAACTACTTTTCTCATCTATGGGAAAAAAATACACTCAAATATTATGGGACCCCTTTCCATCCTAATGGCCCAATTATAACATAGCCCGATAGTCTACTAGTGGTTAAGTTTGACTTATCCAACTCTTAACTAGAGTTACAATATCGAATTTCTAGAGTCTTATTCATAATGATAACATGGCTAGCCCATTTTCCATGAATAATGGGGGCTGACATGAGATACTCTCAAATCATGGTAGACAAAACAAGAAGATCAATTTCTAGGTGGCATAACTTTTGCATATAGACTCTAATTGATGTGATTCTTGCATTGTTGGAAAGCTATCTGTAGGTAGAATAGTTGTAAGGGGGCGTTGCACTTAAGTGCCAAAGTCTTACCCCCCCCCCCCCCCAAAAAAAAAAAAAAAATTAATGCCTCAAATGACTTCCAAAAGGTTTCGAGACAAGAGCTAGGGAAGATGGGATTGAGAAGGAGAAGCTAGGGTTAGATTTGAAGACAAGGTTTTGGATTTAGGGTACCATGGTGGGGAGCGCAGGGGGGAGTGTTGCTCCCTCCTACAACCGAGCAGTCTCAGGAGGGAGTCAGGACGCAGGAAAGAAACATTTCAGAAAACCATTGGACAAGATCTCAGAAACATGAAGTCATGGCACATCTGGAAGAAGTGGAGATCAGGATCAGGAAGGGAATCAATAGGAAACAAGAAAAGAAAAGGGGAATGGAGGCAATAGTGAAGGACCATCTTCCAGTAAGACCACTAGAGTCTGCAAGCCCAAGTCAGGCATTATTCCATGGGTCGTATTGAGTGACCCAGCGATACAAGCTCATAGAGATCATATGACGGAGCATGCAATCATATGAAATTTCATGGGGTTATGGCCGACGGAGAGGGCGTTACATGTCTGGATAAGGAGCCATTGGAAGCCAAAGGGAGAAATACATTTACATCTAGGTTCTAAGGGTTTTTTCATAGTAGTGTTCACAAGCCTAGAGGACAAAAGATAGAGTATTTGAAGGGGGGCCCTATTTCTATGCTGCAACAAGGCTCTGCATGCGGCCATGGATGATGAACTTTGTCCCGAAATGTGAAACATCCACATCAGTACCAATTTGGATCAGAATATATTCCCTTTCTCTGGATTATTAGCTGCCTGAATCTTTGAAAACCATAGGCAACAAGCTAGGACATTTTCTAAAGATCTCAGAGGCAACTCTAAAAGGAAGATATACCTCCTTTGCTCGAATATGTGTGGAAATGGATCTATCTGGATCCCTTCTAGAAGCGGTCATTTTAGAAGTATATGATGAATAATTGGTGCAGATAGTGGACTATGAGCACATACCATTTAGATGTCGCAAATGCCATGAACATGGGCATCTATATAGAGACTGCCCCACAATCAATAGGGAAGATAACTAGAAAACCACTATGGAGAGAAATCACGAGGGTTTCACCAAAGTCAGAAGTAAAGGAAAAGGCGGTAAGCATCCATACAAGAAGGCAAATGAGGATAGACATAAAAGACAAAACAGCTTCAAGATCTTGGAGGAAGAAGAGGGGAATAAGGAGACAATCCAGGACATGGAGAATGCAACAAAGGAACAAGATAAGGTAGCTAACATGGAGGATATCATAGTGGAAAACCAGAAAAAGGATGATTTACCAAGCTTGATGGAGATCAGTAGGGACTAGCAAATGACTCCAAGTGAAGTAGGAACAGAGGACCATGAGTTACAGGAGATCCTGGATAGGGAAAATCTGGATCTAGAGAAATTTATGGAACAAGGAAAAAACATAGGGGTGGACTCCCTGCCAAAAGAGAACTACGATAGAGTACAACAGCTCTTTCTTTGGAGGTCACAAGTGAAGGGAGTTGGAGTCAAAACAAATCATGAAAGCTAGGAGCCAAGCAGGGTCAAGATGATGGAGAATTCGCAGGAACAATCTCCAAAGAACTCAGGTAGGAAAAGAGGAAGAAAGAGACAAAATGAACTGCTAAACAAATGTGGAAAACTGTTGATCAACTCAGGTAAGATGAAATATCTTACCAATTATTCCTTTACTTACCTTTCTTAATGAATTTCACAACCTGGAACATTAGAGGAATAGGGAATAGGAGGAAACAAAGAAATCTCAGTAACAGAATGAAAGAAGAAAAACCAGACATGGTTTTCATTTAGGAGACAAAATGTTCGATGGAAAAGATAAGAGATATTCATAATAAGTGGTTATTTAAATATGAGTATTTAGAGGTTAAGGAAAATCACTCGGCGGGGGGGATTCTCACCTTGTGGGACCCACAAAAATTTGGAATTCTAGACGCTAAAGCATCTAGGAACTATCTCTCCTTGATATGTCAACCTGTAGGGGACAAGGAGATATACATGATTACAAATGTTTATGGACCTCAAAAGCAAGCAGACAAACTCAAGCTTCTCACTTCCCTAGAGGAACTAAGAGAGATACATCCCATATTGCCCTGGATCATTGTAGGAGATTTCAATATCATAAGATCTCTTTCGAAAAAAAAAAAAAAAGGAGGTACTAGACAGCTAGGCAGTGACTCCATGGCCTTCCAGAACTTCATTATGAACATGAGGCTAGTGAACACTGAAACAATTAATGGAACCTTCACTTGGAACAACAAAAGGAGAGGGGCTCATCAAGTTGCTTCCAAACTCGATAGGTTCATGATTTCAGAGCACCTCTTTCTCTCAGGACCTGCCATGACAGCCTCCATTCTTCCCTTTGGAGGATCAGATCATTGGCCTGTATAGTTGGAAGCTACCTTTATGGGCACTCTGAGAAACAGACCTTCCAGGTTTGAAAATGCCTAGCTCTCACACCCTAATTTCACTAATTGCGTTGATAAATGGTGGAGAGAGGAGTTGAATATTCAGGGCACAAAAATGTTTATGCTCCAGCAGAAACTTAAGCATATCAAATCTCATCTTAAAGTTTGGAACAAAAATGAATTTGGAGACATCTTCAAAGCCAAAAGAGAAACTGAACTAAAACTCAAGGAGATCAATCAGATCAACATCACAAATGGCTTCACTGAAGAGCGGCTAAAATTAACTAACTCTCTACAGGAAGAATGGGAGGATCAATGCTTACAAGAAGAAATTTTCTAGAGGCAGAAATCAAGGATACAATGGATCAAAGAGGGAGAAAGAAACACAAAATTCATCCACAAAACCACTATGGCTCACAGGGCACACAACAGAATCACAAAAATCAAAGATTCTCAAGGCATTGAGCTTGTTTCTCACAATGATATGGAATCGGTCCTTATGCAACACTTCTACAAAATTTCAAAGGAGCCACTGGAGGACAAATCTAGGTTCATTGATCATTTCACTCGGTACATCCCTCAGCTGGTTACCAGAGAGGACAACCACAATCTCAATAGGCCAATATCGGAAGAGGAGGTCAGTGAAGTGATAAATGAAATGCAGAGTGGAAAAGCACTAGGCCCTTATGGATTCAATATAGACTTCTTCAAAGCCTGTTGGGAAACTGTCAAACGGGACATCCTCGAGGTTGTGGAAGACTCAAGAAGATCCAAAAAAGTTTTGAAGGCTCTGAATGCATCATTCATAGCTCTACTTCCAAAGCAGAAGAATGCCATGACTCTGGATGGGTTTCGATCCATAGCCTTAAGTAATGTGGTGTATAAAATTATCTCCAAAGTTATAGCCAATCGACTCAAACCACTTACCCTCTCATATCGGAGGAGCAAACAAGCTATGTGGAGGGAAGACAAATCCTCAACAATATCATCCAAGCTCATGAGGTAGTACACTCTCTTAAAAACAACAAACAAGCTAGTATGATCATTCAGTTGGACCTCGCAAAAGCCTATGACAAATTGAGTTGGGCTTACAAAAGAGCAATTCTAAAAGCCTATGGTTTTGATTAGAATTGGATAAGATGGGTCATGGATTTAGTTACCTCAACCAGTTTTTCCAAACTGCTTAATGGAGCTCCATCATGGACCTTCACTCCCTCCAGAGGGCTCAGACAAGGAAACCCGCTTTCATCGTTCCTCTTCGTCCTCATGATGGAAGGGCTAAGTAAAGCGATTAAAATGGCAAATGTTGAAGGAAGAATTCAGGGTATCAAACTCACCGCAGATGGAAAGGCAAACACTCATCAACAATTTGTCATTGCAGGGCATACCTACAGTCAGGGAGACCAGAGCAATCAAAAGCATCTTAAATGACTTTTCTATGGCAACAAGCACTGAGGTAAGCCTTCACAAGTCCAAAGTTTTTTTCTTTAACATTATTATTGCTATTCAGAGAAATATTACCATAATTCTTGGATTTCAAAGAGAATAGTTGCCTTCCAAATATCTTGGCATTCCCCTTACTGACAAACTGCTACGCAAGAAAGTGTGGGAACTGATTCTAAATAAAATTCAGGACAAGATCAGAAAAGGGACATGTAGATCGCTAAATCTGGCACGGCTCCTTGTTCTTACATAGGCAGTCTTATAGGCCATTCCCATTTTTATTTTTTTAGCTCTTCCGGCTCCTCAAGGTATTAAGCAGCAAATAAGAAGCACACAAAGGGACTTTCTGTGGGGCAGAGAGGAAGAGAAAAATAAGTGGGCTTTAGCAGCCTGGGACAAGCTTTGCAAACCCAAGAGCCATGGTGGATTGGGGCTTCATGGTCCTGAGACCCTCAGCAGAGTCTCAGGAGCCAAGCTTTGGTGGAGATGGATTAAGGAACTGAATGCCCCCTGGGCTAAGCTTTGGAAACAAAAATATGCCAAGCACTGGCAAGAGAAGGATCACATTAGAATGTTAGGGCAAATCAAGGGCTCCCATATTTGAAACCTTCCCTGGGATAATAAAAACATTGTTCAACACCATTATTTTTGGGAAATTCGAGCAGGGGATCTTGCTCGATTTTGGGAGGACAACTAGCAACAAGAACCCAACCTTTATAGGGATGAATTTGCATATCTCAAAAGTGACACAGACAGCAAAGGTATGGTTCTAGTAAAAGACTTATGGGATCAGGGAAGGAATAATGGAAAATGGAGGAAGTGCAAGGATCTTGGATAGAGTGATGAAAACCAGCTGAAGACCAAGGCAGAAGCCCTCACCCAGGAGCTAGAGCATAGAAGGATTCTTGTCTCTTCCTCAATGGATAAATTAAGATGGGGTAAAAACACTGAAGGCAGCTTTAACCTCAAAGAGGCCAAACAGGAAGTCACAGGATTTAACTTTGTGAATCCTGATCAGATTTGGAAGAAACTTTGGCAAAGTCTGCATTGGATTAAGATAAAGCTTTTCATCTGGCTAGTGAATCAAAGGAAGATCTTAACTTGGAACAATCTCCTCAAGAAAGGCTTCATTGGTCCTTCCAGGTGTTACCTTTGTGGCGCTCATGAGGAGATGATTGAAGACCTTCTCAACCTCTATCCTCTCACTTCAAAGGTGTGGGACTGGGTGGCTGCTATTTTTAGACAAACTGATAGGGATAGTCTCAGCATATCCAACACTCTAAAGAATTGGAGGAATAACTTCTCAAGGAATGAGATAGTTAATAACGCCTAGATTCTGGTTCCAGGTTTTATCATCTGGAATGTGTGGAAAGAACGCAACAGTCGAATCTTCAAAAACAAATCAAACAGGGCCTAACATATAATTGAGCAAATTCTGAGGCAGCTCAAAGACACAGTAAGAAGCTTGCTAAGGACCCTTCCTAAAGATCCTCCCCTGCACCATGAGGAGAGAATTTTACTTCACTTGGGTCTCCAGTCTATCAATCCTCTAGGAATAATGAAGTCAGCGAGCCTTATAAACAAATGTGCTGCCATTTGGAAGCCTCCTCCTTATGGTTTCTTAAAGGTTAACATTGATGGAGCAGCTCAGGGCAACCCAGGTTTAGCGAGCTTTGGGGGTACCATACGAGACGATCAGGGACAAATACAAATAATCTTCCATGGCCACTTGGGGAAGGCCACAAACAGCATGGTTGAGCTCGTGGCATTAGAGCAATGCTTGGAAATCCTAGTGATTTCAAGTTTACACAATGTTATAATTGAAGCGGATTCGGAATTAATTATTAGAGCTGCTAAGAAAATTAGCAATGGAACCTCTCCAGATAAAGTGTCGAAAAACTGGAATCTCTTGCAGGTTTTTTACCGTATCTCTTCTCACCTGCAAACCCTTAAAACTATCATATTTTGTCATGTGAAAAGGAAGGCTAACATGTTAGCTGATCGTTTGGCGAATGAAGGAGTCACAAATAGGGACAGGGATTCTAGGTATGCCTGGGATTCACTTCCCCCAGGTAAATTGCGGGAGGATTGTCTCTGTCAGGTTACTCAGGATATGGAACAATGGACTAACAGGTTGAATCAAAGGGAACCTGAAGAACAATGGGAGGTGGGAGAACTCCACACAATCTAACCTGCCTTGGTTTGGTTTTTTTTTTTTTCCAAAGTCTGGATTCCCTTTGTTTGAATGATGAAAGGTTTGACTCGGATAGCTCCACAGGATGGGGTAGCCCTCGTCATTTGGCTTAGGTGGTGGTTGACAAAGAATCCAAGTGAATGGGATTAGCTCAAGTATTACCTGTTGAACGGAATTGAGGGACAACACGTGGCGAAAGGACATGTTTGGTGTTTCTGCGAGTCAACTGGTCCAATACAGCAAGCGGTATATCGGGCAGGGTCTAAATGGTTTCCGGTTTTTCTAAGTTTGGCTCCAATTCCACTCTTTGAGCGATGTGTGGTGGAGCAAGGTGAGAGAAAACCGCCCCCATTGGACGGTTAACTCACGTGCTTCTCATCCTTCTGATATCCACGATGACCATTGGATCTTTGTCTGTGGATCAACAGTGGTGATTGTTTGTGCATTTTGGTCGGACCCGAAATATGTTTAGAGTGTTATGCTTTTAACTTTCGTCGGGTCCGTTTATCAGTTTTCAGGTTGGCCTGTGATGGACCTCTTGTGAACCCACAGCAAGTTATGGGCTTGCCCTCCATGGTTTTCTAGGCTCATTTGATGCATGGCAGCACTGCCAGGTGACCTTGTACTTTGTTTGAAGGTTCTCCCCAGATTTCTGGTTTAGGTTTCTCTTAGTTTTGGGTGATTGGTTTGGCTTGGCCTGCCCGGCTGACTGTTGAACGCTCACAGAAGCGGGTGTGTGACTCCTTGTAAATTATGTATATTTGGCTAGGTTTAATAGAAGGTCCTACTCTTACCTGATCAAAAAAGAAAAAAATATTTCCAAAAGGTTTCGAACCCCAATTCAAACTAGGACCCACTGGTAAAAATGGTCATGTGAGTTGATTCCCTAGTTTTTCAATACTAAAAGAATCAAGATGGATGCCAAATAATATAATGATCCAATATGGATCATATTTTATCATGCCTCATGACCACAAAAGTAACAACGCGATTGTTTAGGAACATTGAAAACGTAATGATTAGTCATGGATCCCCATGCTTCACATTCGAAGTATTTACATGTCTTTTGCCTCAGACCATGGTAACCATGAAAGAGTCACGTCCTTGAGCTTGAGCTTGTAAAAAATTCTAATCATGTAGCATATCATAAGATTTATCTCATCCTTTGAAATGGTTTCAAAACCGCCACCTGGCCTTGCCTCCATTATTCTCTTTTTGAATAGGAAAATGGTCTTGGGTCTTTGTGTTGAACTTTAAATTATTCTATGGTTGTTTAAAAAACTTATATGTGCACCAAAAGGTAAATATGTTCAACTTCTTCTAGTTTATGTCTATTTTACCAATTCCTATTAATCTAGGTTGTCATTGATGTCAATAGTTGATCGTTGATATAGCAATGACTAGATGGAAAATATTCATGAAGATGCCAAAAGAGAACTACACTTGGAAGATTGCCTATATGACATAAACATGATGACATGCCCTACCTCCAATGATGATTTGATGATGACATGACAAACCTCCAATAATGTTGAAGGAGACAAGGTGATGAAGAAAGCAATCAAGGACATGATGGTGTCTCTACATTGAAGAAGTGTCAACCATGCACCATTATAAATAACCATACTTGATGAAGGACATGTCCTTACCTCACCTTGATGACCACACTTGATGATCCTAATGATGAAATATTCCCTGGATGACATGAAGCCCATCCATGAAGAATTTCCACTGTCCTCTATTTTTTCTGCATCATCTATTAACCAGCCACATAAATACATATATCTCACTCTTTAGAGGCAGCATCTGAACATAATACCTATGCCATCTTTTAGAGCATATTTTTAGCTTTTTAATGAGCTATCACATGCCCCGAAACTCCAAATATTCTAAGAGATATTAATTTTTAAAGATAAGGAAATTAATTATGGTTATTGAGCCGGCCTTACTTCCATAACTCATGTTGGATTGCATGTGGACGTTGTTGTTCGTTGTGAGGACGAATAGGTATATATATAAGAGGTTAGACCTCTGTTTTTGTCGAGAATTTTTGGTCAATATTTCAGAGAAGAAACATAAGAAAGGAGGCTGAGAAGGACGTTGGCATCATGTTTTGGGCTAAATATTTGTGATTGGGTTACCTTAGGCTAGTGACAGCTCGGAAAAGGAAAATCACCTTGAAACCTGAAGTATAAATTTGTGTTTGCAACATTGGATTGTGCTCATTTGCTGGAGGACAGAACTCAGATCTTTGTTACAGATTGCAATCCCATTGAAGAACTTTGGACCAGTGATCCGAGGCTTTCAGCTCAGTCCTGTGGACATGTTTCTCCTTAGCTCAGACTTCAGAGTGTTGTTAGTTCTATTACCTGTGGCAACTTCTGTGTGGAGAGCTCGGACTTGCCTCCTGTGGAAGCTTAACATTACAGACGGTTGTCTTGGATTGCAGACTATTTTGGATTGCAGTCTAGGACTATCTCGGATCTGGGAGTTATCTTGTCTCAATATTAAGTTATTGGCTACAGCAAGTTCGTTATCTAAAGCGTGAAGTAGAAGGAGTATTGAAGATATTCTTTTCGGTCATTTAAGAAGCAATTAGTAAGGACATCATCATCACTGTTAGAGAAGGTGACCTACAACAGTTTCAAGAAGTAAAAGCAGTGCCTGTAGGATTATCTTGACCAAAGCACAACCACATAATCAAGAACAGTGAAGGGAAGAACACATTTAGTTCACAGAATTAAAGGAAGAATAGATGCATCAGTTTCATCATTTGCACAGATCTTAAGCTTTGAAAATACAACATAAAAGATCTTGTTTGAAAGATTATCTTTGGAGCATTGTTGGCCTGGAGCAGCATTATAATAGCAGGGAATACTTGAGGAACATAAGACTTGGAGCAGCTTTTGGACAGACCCTTGTAAACTTCTTGTTGACCTTGAAGAGTGACTGAGTAAGCCCTTGAGCAGATGAAAAGAAATTATTGAAGACACCTTTGAAGGACGTTGTATGCAGACATCTTGTTGACAATTTTTTAGCTGATCTTGAAGGATCATCTAGGAGACTGTTATCTTGAAGAGTTCTTGGGGCAGTCTAGTGAAGACCTCCTTGAAGCATAGTTTGAAGATTTGCTGAAGCAACTTAACCATTGGAGAATATTTTGAAAAAGTTATTTAAGACATCTTGAAACATTGTTGATGACCTATTGAAGAGACCTTGTAGTAGAAAATCTTGTAGTTAATTGTTGATCTTGTGATGCACAGTTGAAGGCCCTCATGAGGTGACTTCGGAGATTTTATTTGGGTACCATGAAGAGCTGTGGAGAAACCTTCATGTGAAGACAAGGTTGTCATTGATGAAGTGATTTGGAGAAGGCAGTGTTGGCGAAGTTATTGTCAAGGCTCGTTGCAAATGATATTGGGAGTTGTGAAGAACTAGTAATCTTATATTGACAAATTGAAGTTGTGGGTTGGAGCCCTCGAGGATAGGTGTCCTCAAGAAGACTAGGTTGGTGCCTGTACCAGAAATAAGGTTGGAGCCTCAAAGTAACAAGATCAAAGTCTTGGAGGATAGGGTTGGAGCCCTCGAGGTTGGAGTCTCAAAGTAACAAGATCAGAGTCTTGGAGGATAGCGTTGGAGCCTCAAAGTAACAAGATCAGAGTCTTGGAGGATAGAGTTGGAGCCTTAAAGGATCGAAGTCCTCAAGAAACTAGGTCGGAGCCTAAACCAGATATAGGGTTGGAGCCCTTGAGGTTGGTGCCTAAAAATTGACAAAGTTGGAGCCTTGGAAGTCCAAGTTGGTGATTGGAAAATATAGGTTGGAGCCTAGGAGATTGAAGATCGGTGTCTTCATCTAAGGTTGGAGCCCTACATATAGTGTACTTGATTTATTGAAGAAATTAATAAAAGAATTTATTCTTACTGTTGTTCATTTTGTGTTCTAAATACAAGGGATCTAACTGGTAAAAGTAAAAATTGAAAAAGAACACTGATTCACCCCCCCCCTCAATATTTCCAACAATTGGAATCAGAGCTAGTACCTTCACTCAAAACCTAACAACTTGAAGGTTGATCATTAGAACACAAATGGCGAAGCCAAGGAAGAAAATCTCCAATCCTCCTAAAGGTGTATCTCCCTCAACCACCAAAATTGACATCAATCAATTTGTGAAGGCTCCATTGTTCAATGAAAACTTTGATATATGGGAGGCAAGAATGAGGAATTTCTTAAAGACTCAATTCATTGAAGGAAATCAATGATTACTGATAGCATGATGGATGGAGAATCCAAGGAACATAATACAAGAGCAATGAAAGCAATCTTGAATGGGCTACCTGATTCTATGAAGGCCAATTTTGAAAAATGCTCGTCAGCAAAAGGCATATGGGATAAACTTCATGATTTTCACTCAAAAGGAGCGTTGACAATGATCTCTAGTCAAGAAAATGATGGAAAACAAAAAGGAAAACTAGAGCCCATAAAGGAAGCTGAAGATAAGAGGATGATATCAAGGCTAAAGAAGACCTAGAAGATGAAGAGAATGAAAAAGATTTTGAATAAGATCTCCTCACTAAACTTATGGTTGTCATGGAAGAGATTGACAATTTGAAAAATGAAAATGAGGAACTTAAGAAGAAAGTGCAAGTTGGTGATCAGGACAAGACAAGGAAGGAAGTTGACCTTGTCAAGCTTCAAGTACAAGAAAGAAATGATGAGCTCGCCAAGATTAAGGAAGAATTTCATAAAAACAAGAGAAATCGTCATGAAGAAGTCATATCCATGACAAATCAATTGGATAAGGCAAAGAAACAGGAAGATACCTTGTCAAGCCACCTTGAACAAAGGCACAAAAGATTGAACAAACTTGAAGCAGAGATTGTTCAATACAAGAAAGAGGTCTCCTCCTTTAGATCTCAACTAGAAGAAGCAAGGAAACAAGAACAAGGAGCTAAGGAGGTGATGGAAGCTTTGGCATTCATAGAAGGACAAGTTGATGAAGCAGAAAAGGAGAGAAACACCATGATATGCCAACTAGAATAAAAGGATGATGGCATCACCAAGTTAAGATCACAAATCACTTCACGTAAGGCCCAATCACGTGAAGCAACCAAGATGAAGGAAGAAATGGAGATCATTCTATCAAAGAAGGATGAAAAATGCAAGAAAATGAAGGAAGAAATTGTTTTTCTTAAAAAGGAAGTTGACTCGTTGAATAAGGACATGAAAAGTTCTCAAACCTTAGATGACATCCTAAGTCACCAAAGGTCTCCCCTCGATAAATCAGGTCTTGGCTATGCAGGTGAATCCTCAAGCAAGAATGATGCAAAACCCTAATGTCTAAAACAGCAAGGATGTGAGGAACCCTGGAAGAAATGTTGATCCTCCCAGTTCCAGCGAAGGCAAGGAGAAGAGTCAAGAGAACTATGGAAGAAACCCGCCTCCAAGAAGAAATGCATATATTGTCAAGGATGCAAGAAGCAATGGTTATCATCAAAGGATCCCAAGGCAGAAAGACTTCAAAAGTACATCAAGGAAATCTCTATCTCCCAGGTACCAAAGTATATTTCTTGGTTATTATTTTTCTTGTACGAACTTTGGGCACATGGCAAAAGATTGTAGGGCATATTACAAAGATAAATATAATGGTCCCCGCCAATCTCCGAGAAGCAATTATGTAAGAAGTCATGAATTCTTATTCATGAACAACATAGAGTATTTCAAGTGTCATAACATTGGTCATATGGCACATAATTTTATCTTGACTTGGGCTCTTACACAAGCTAGAACCATGCAAGGGAATAAAGTTACACAAGTATGGAGAAGGAAGCAAATACAATTTGAAAATCTCTTGAACTCTCCAGCCAACAACACATGTTGTTGACCTGATCTTCAATAATCTAAGCATTTGATGGGGAGACTCTGCCAAAAGGAAGATCGTGCATACAATTAGGGGGAGCTTATGATAATTACGCATTCTTGCAAAAGCTATCTGTGAATGGGCCCTATGAAATCCTTGATAAGTAACATGGACAATCATCCTTTGATAGATCGTCTCTCGGAAGTAATTCCATTGAAGAATGTGATCCCTTATTCATCCATGAACTATTATTAAATATCTTGTCCACTTGATCACTAATCTTTCATGAACTAAAGAGGGTCTTGCAAACAGGGGAAGTTGGTTCACATGAATAAATGTAAGCACATCTATCATGGACCACATTGCCAGAAATAAGAGCACCATGACAAGGGGAGTAACGTATCTATGAAGAACTACTATTCATGAAGAAAAGAAGCAACTCGACAGGGGGAGTTCTTGGACACCCCATTTTCCACTAATGTGAAAGTGGAAGAGAATATTTGAAAGGGAAAGAATATTGCCATCAATGACAAAGGGGGAGATTGTTAATCTAGGTTGTCATTGATGTCAATAGTTGATCGTTGATATAGCAATGACTAGATGGCAAATATTCTTGAAGATGCCGAAAGAAGACTACACTAGGAAGATTGCCTATATGACATAAACATGATGATATGCCCAACTCCAATGATGATTTGATGATGACATGACAAACCTCCAATAATGTTGAAGGAGACAAGGTGATGAAAAAGGAAATCAAGGACATGATGGTGTCCCTACATTAAAGTGTCAACCATGCAACATGATGAATAACCATACTTGATGAAGGACATGTCCTTACCTCACCTTGATGACCACACTTGATGATCGTAATGATGAAAGATTCCCTTATGACATGAAGCCCATCCATGAAGAATTTCCACTGTCCTCTATTTTTTCTGCACCATCTATTGACCAACCACATGAAAACATATTTCTCACTCTTTAGTTGGGAATGTTAGTTGGGGGTGCCAATGATACTATTTTTTACTATTTCATAGGTGAAGTGTAATCATATCAATTGCATGTTATAAGCACAATCCTTTGTGTTTTTTCTAGCAAACTGAAATGTAATATAGAGTTGACAAGAGAGCCTTCATTGCAAGTTCTCCACCTTACATAGTTTTGCTTACATCGTCTAATGTAACCCTTGGTTTAATCATATGTCGATTAGAAGCGAGTGCATTGGTATCCTGTGTAACATATGAGGTCCTTTGTATGCAATGTAGAGTTGGCACGAAGTTTTTCTTCGATGTGTTTGGTATCCCATGTGAAGCATGAGGTTCTTTGCATAGACTGTAGAGTTGAAATGGGGTTTTTACTTCACCACAGATTTTCTATTGTGCGTTGTTATGCTGGCTTATTTTTCCTCGTACGCGTTTGTTGGTGGACTAGCATTAACACATGTTTCATCTTAGTGTTTATTTCTTGAACAATAATACATGTAAAATTGTATCACAGATTTATGAGAATGATTGCCATTGATATATTATTTTTACAAATTTTGTTCACTTTTTAAAATAAATACATGAAACTCAGTTTTTACCAATAAATACATATAAAATTACTCGAGTTTTGGAGAATGATCCTCACTGATGTATGCTTTCTACGAGGTTTCATGGCTCATTTTTTAAACGGTAGACGCATGAAAATGATCATTATTAATACATGCTTTTCACAAGTTCTGTGATACAGTTTCTAATAATCAATGCATTAAATTTATCTCGCAGATTTTAGAGAAAAATCAGAATTGATATTCACAAGCCCACAAATTTAAGAGTGATCAACTTTGATGTTCACACGCAATTCTTAGACCACTCCACAACTAGGGTAGAAAAAATGTCAAAAGTACTGCAGATATTTATTTCTAAACATCCATAAAAGGTAATTAAAAAAGATATATTTCACTAGGGTAGAATAAGTGTCAAAAGTACTACAGATATTTATTTCTAAACATCCATAAAAAAGTAATTAAGAAAGATATATTCCAGATGTCCAAGGAGTTTGTATAGAGAAAATTTAATTTTGAATTTAGAGAAGCATTACAAGCTGCAAATATTATAAGATATGGAAAAACATATTATAACTTATCAAATTCTGTAGAGAGAAAATTGTATTTAGGAACATTTAATTTTGAATTTAGAGAAACATTATAAGATATGGAAAAACATATTATAATTTATCAAATTCAATTTTATTTGATCTGAGTGGAGAAGCTCATTCTATAGCCCAGTATGATGTGTAACTCTGTCTATCCGTTAACAAAGTTGAAATTTTGCTCATGTGGACCAAAATAAAATTTTAAAAAAATCTAAAAATAAATAAATAAATAATGTCCCGTAAAAAAATTGCAAGTACAAAAACTAGATCCCTCTCAGCTCATATTAGATCCGTATTTAAGATGGATCTATGCTGGTTTTACAACCATTTGCTTTACTTTATAAATCCTGACCTAAAATGAATGTAAACTAAATACATATTTGTAATTAGACATTTTACAAATTGATTAGAAAGGCAATCTTAAAAACAAGTTAGCAAAGGGAAAACTCAATATAACAAAAAAACAATGATTTGAACCGTTTACATGAGAATGGAGAACAACTCTCGCAAATTCTCTCATACTCAACCAATGAATGCACCATAAAATCCAAAATAAAACATGGGCTCGGCCTACGAACTACCATCTTGTGCTTCTCCAGTCCAATATTGTTTCACGGCAATAAGGATTTTCTCTTGGTTAAAGGGACCACTCTCATGATCTCTCATCTCGCTTCGCCATCTCATACCATCAATCAAGCTCTCCACTTTCACCAAGACATCAACAACATCCCTAATGATCACGATCCCTTCAGGGCGTAGGACACGGTCCATCTCAAGAAGAATGTTAGCTATATCACACCTGCAATATAATCAACAACCAGATAAACAACAAAAGTCATCTAGCAAGAAAATGTAACACATGAACACAAATCTTGTTTATCTGTGCAGGTAGAACACCACCATTGTGAGTGTGGATCTTGGTCTCTCACACACAAATGATAAGTTCTCAAATTTATTTTTTTTGGTACTAGGATGCTGGATCTTAATTTTTGTTCTAGTTCCCCATTTTCTCACTTGATAACTCGATTTAAGCAAAACAACGATAACTAAACATTTTCATATTTACAGAGTGAACGATTACTCAATTTACCTGTCCTGGTACATGCTAAAGACACCGGCAGCATGAATTAAGTCATAAGTTCTAGGATATGTTGAAAAAGCCTCACACCTGCAATTCAAAAGGATGCCCATGTTATATTTTCTACATGTAGTCCAGGGTGCCCTAAATTTTCTGCCAAAATAGACTGAATTTTGGATAATCCATGGATCATAGGGATGTCTTCTTTGTGTATATTAATATGAATTCTTCAGTAAATGGAACAAACAAAGCTAGAGGAGAGGATTGCCCCAAGTGAAATCTGCAACTTACCAGTCCTGATAAGTTCCAATTAATCCTCGCTCATAGATGACACCAAGGGTATTATGTTGGCCATCTGAAGGCACAACATTCATGACCCACACAGGATCATTTGCCAAGGCAGCAGCAAAACCTCCTAAGCCAGCATTCATGTCCATGATATTTCGGTATCTCCCATGGCTCAGTTGTCCTATAAGCCTCTTGTAGTTTGCTACCTTGTCATTCCATAGTTTAGAATCTTCATTGAAATTTTCAGCTGTAATTCCAGGAATACTGCCACTCATTATTCGGGGAGGAACAGCTGTTACACGCTTTGGCCATTTTTCTAAGGCTCCTCCCGCAACTGCATTGATATCATTGACCTCTGGAAGTGGTGTCATGCAAGTTTCCATCTTTGTATACCTTCATTCAGAATTTCAGACACAAAAGTCAAATACTCAAAGAGTGCACTTGGTAAACAAAAATAACAAAAGTCAAAGGCCATTATATCCTAGTCCAACATTTCGTCCGTAAAATTTCCATATGGATGCCATGATTTCAGTCTCAAAATATTACAATGTTTCCAAGCTGGAAACTCTTTCATGCCTTGATGAATTCATTTCCAACTTCTAGGGAACAAAATTAAGTGAGCATGAATAACTTTTAGGGAACAAAATTAAGTGAGCATGAAGAATAGAAATTAATGTAAGTACATACCAGGCAGCATCAGGGTTGTCATTTTTACAAATATGAGGAATCTTGTACGATTTTCTGCTTTTCACACACTCAATGTGATTCATGGGCTTTTGCCATATAGCAAGATCACCCTTTTCGACAACCTTCTTCCAACAGAGGCGTTTAGCAACATCTTCAATAGCATCTTGCTCTTGTTTCAAATCCTCCGGAGTTCTTTGCCATCCTTTATGATGTTTTTTCCAATTTATTGGGGGACCAGATAATATCCAATAACCACCAGGCCTCAATACCCTGTCCACTTCAATCAAGTATACACCCTCTGGAGACAAAAGGCATGGACTAAATCAAAAACATATTTAAGACAACATGTGCGACGTGAAACAATGGGATCAAATTTCAGAAGTTTCACAGAGGCCTCAATTCTAAATTTCTAATGTAATGAAATCAAAATCATTGGCATCAACGCTGAGTAAAGCAATAAATCCATTTGGCACTGTGCAGCCTGAAGTCCTAAAACATGCAAAAGCATGCATACAAGACTATAAAGATTGAACTAGACTTAATCAGATTTATGCAGGATTAAAATAATTCCGAAAGAGAAGGATTTGCAAAGTTGGTGAATTACCATAATCTTTCCATGGAATAAGACATCGAGAACAATGAGCCATGTCAAAAGCTCTTGCTGGATATGGAATCCTTTCAGATGACATGATTCCTATCATTGCTGGAATGCCCCGTTCCAGAGCAAACTGTACCTGTGCTTCATGTGAATCCCTTGGCGCAAAGGACATGGTTACGATATTCCTCTTTAGCAGATAAGCTCCCCAACTAGCAACCTGCAGATGTTTCGGATGATCAGTATGATCACTTACAATTTGGTTGGGTAACCTTAACTGAAAGAAAGGAATTAGGTACATATGCAAAATGCTTCATAGGATGGATGGAAAGACATAATTTCTTATGAATATAGCAAGAGTTTTAATACATCCATAAGCGATTTTCTCTAAGACAAAGATCATTTGATAGATCAAGAGCTTTTGGACAATGCATCCACTCTGAGGAGGCTTCTTTAAGGATGCTAAATATTAATTGAACGAGAAACCATGATATTGTGAAATCTACTTTAGGACCTCCAGATCTAAAGTACCTTGTACATACAGATTTAAACACAACTGTGGCCTTCCTATTCATAACAGCAGAAGCTCTCAGCAGGTAGTAAAAGGAACTCACGATGATGGAACAGGATTGGCACATAGGTTTAACATAAAGATGCTTTTGCAAATCCCTATAAGAACAGAGCACATTCGGCCTCCAGAGATGAATCCCTCGTAGATGACAATTTAAGTTAAGGCAAACTTTTACATCCTCTTCTTCATGATATCAATCGACAGAGATTTGAATTTCATTAATCCAGGCATTCACATGTATAGAATATAGTGAAAGTAACCCGTTGAACATAGTATTCAGATTTTTCAGATTAAAAAGTCTGCATAGGTGTGCCAAGACTTGTACCAAAGATCCCTAAAACTTTAGATCTGTAACAATGTTTGAGAATAGGTCAGGTTCTTTAGGCCCTTCTCACCACTCGTGATTCAGATACCTAAATTTTCTACCTAGAGAAGTTCCAATAAAGAAGAGACATTTGGTCGGCAAAATCAATAACTGACTACTGTCTAAATGGCAGAACAAAGATTGGCTAGATATCCAAAAAAAAGAATATCACAAGCTGCAATGCAGATAACAATGAGATAAGATGGGAAAGAACAAGTACTCACTCCACACCCTGTATCAATGGCAGTCCTGATAGATCCATCCGTCAGAGGAATCAACTTATTGATATCATCAATATAAGCATCTGCACCATGAGGGAACATAGTTCCCCCACCTGGAAACCGGAACTTGTCACCTTCAACTTGGATCCAGTTCTGTACAGCCTTCTCTACTGTAAGTTCCCTGTGAGGAACATTGGCAAACCAAGCGTTATCCCTGCTCTTGGGCCAGGGGAAGGGATTCTTGTACCCGGGAGGAGCAGGAACGAGGCATTTCAAGATCTCGTTCTTCTCTGGGCAGTGGCGTTCTCTGTATACCAACCTATCTCTAGGGAACTTATGAGCTCTCGATGGATCCTGACAGGGAGTATATTCACTGTACTTGAGATCGCAGGGCTTAAACGTTATCTTATGTTTGGAAGTCTCGTTGCCCCTTACTACTTGACCATGATGGGCTTCAAAGTCCAAGGAAACAGACGTAGAAGAAGCGGTCCGAGTAATGGAATCACAACCCATCTTGGGGTTGCTCAGTCTCGTTGTGTCATTTGGCAAAGACCAACTGTTCTGCCATGCACCCAAAAGGTAGCAGAAAATACAGAGCCCAGTGACTCCCAGGATCCAAGTCACACGTTTTTTCTTGGATTCCAGCTGGTGTATTTTGGGAGATCCACCGTAATCCTTCCCCATTCTACCCTCCTGCAATCACACAAATATTCAGCATAAAGACATTGAAATAAATACTACAAATCCCATGTTCCTTCGGCTACTCCATTAAAAACAGACGCAATCTTAAAGATGGGTATGCTTCAAGTTTATAGTACTGTTTCTTGAGACAAATATTCAGCTTCTTGCATATGGTTAAAAATATTTTCTCAGGTATTTTTATCATGGAAGAGCAGAGCAAGTTAGATTACACGACAGAATGAGCCTTTCCAATTGTGAGAAAAAGATAAACCCACGACCATCACAGAAAACTATGATGTGAAGACCTATGAAAGGAGAAAAAAAACAGGGAGCAGATCTAGAAATGAGTGCACCTGTATATCTATCCAACGCAATCGTTAAATACTTCAAATCCCCTGCTAACAATTTCAACGTTTTGAATCCATGAATGCCACCAGGTATTATCAGCTAAAGCTTTAGTGGGGCAAGATTTCTCATCGATTCCTCTCTTGGGTTCAGTCTGAAGACTTTCTAGATCGAACCCCACGTGTTAGATCTAAAAAATCGGGCATTCTGTTCTATTGTAGCGCTTTCCGTGTAGAGAAAAATGTGCACTGCATGAGTTTATTTATATTTCTCGAAAAATGTGGGGGATATTCAGGCAGGGAGCCCTCGGCCGTTACGCTTCCATCTTTATATAAATATTTGTTACGAGCTCTCTCAATGCAGATCTGACTGGTAATCAGGTAACCCCAGCGTTTACAAATAAATTTTTGAAACTATGTTGCGTGTACCGCATTTAAACCAGTCACGAGGATGTGGGTGACAGAATCCCACCACTGCATTGGTCCTCGAATAATCTCTTTAATTTTTTGGGTCACCCACTGGAGCCTTTTACACTTTGTCCTGTACAATAAGTCGGGGTTAGGCCACCGACTTTCGTCCAGAATTGCATGTTGTTAGCACCATAAAAGACCAGTTATTTAGCGCCAGATAAGAACGTTATCGACTAGGTCGAGTAGCTAATGATGATCTCGATAAATTCTACAACGATGGACTTTGATACTTTGATTAGCGAAATTTCAGAAGTTCTCAGGTTGGATTTTGTACGGCCTCTAATGTGAGGATTTTTTAAGTGGAATTATTAAGAAATCATAGTAGAGGTGGGCCGTTATCCCACAGTGACAAAAAAACAAAAAATTCCTTTGGAGTATGTCGTAAAAATGTTTGGTTAAGAGCTCGTTTTCCTAGGGCGTAAGGAAATAGGTTAACGGCCCAAGACCCAGAGGCATTTGGCATGAGTGAAACCTTGCTCCCTTACGGACCACCAGCCGGTTATTACAAGGGGCGTGGTTTTCCTATTTAACAGTGATGAGTCAAACCAACATTCGCGGTTAGCAGCCAAAGATGGTTGTCCTCACCGTTGGTTTGACCCCTAACTTGATAGGTCACCAGCAGGTTATTACAGGGGGCGTGGTTTTCCTATTTAACAGTGATGAGTCAAACAAGCGTTCGCGGTTAGCGACCAAAGATGGTTGTCCTCACTGTTGGTTTGACCCTTAACTTGATAGGTTTTTCCACTTTCGAAAAAAACAAAAAAACAAAACAAAACAAACAAAAAAACATAAATGTAATTATTGATTTTCACATTATGATTCGACCTTGTACCTCAGTCTAAGCTAAAAATAAGGAATTAATGGTCTTGTAGACTATTTTCATTTCATTTCATTTAAATAAACTGGTTTTTTTGCCCTGAAAACCATGGAAATTGGTAAAATGGAGTTATGAAATTTTTAGGCTTTTATTTGGGTAGTCCATGTAAATCAATGACTAGCATTTTTTTCGGTTTAATAATATTGGTCATTGTTTTTTAGGTTGATAGTGTTTCTCTAATTTAATAGAAAATAAAGACGAGCAATTACATTTTGATGGTTGATTAGGTAGAGTATTTAATGTATATGGTATTTATTATAACTTATATTGTATATGGTATTAGTCTTACTTTACAAAATGAATGTTTTTGTAAGTATTTAAAATTTTGGGAAGAAATATTGGACCAAATCCTAACAATGTGATTAATCCGAAAGGCTTATATCTATAAAATATGGATTTTTTTAATAAACTCAAAATAATCATTTTAAATTGATGAAGTTGCAAATATTAATGTTAATATTGTATAATTCAAATGTTTTTGGGTATTTTGAGGGAGTTGAATTCACTTTTGCATTAAAAGTAAAAAATATTGGAAAAAGTCAAAAATGTAAAATGTATAGTCAAAAACCTAAATTGTATAGCTTTCTTCTTTCCTATCATTGTCTAGCATTAAAGATGGATTTCAATTCATTTGAGTTGTCTTTACTGAGATTTTTTGGAAACTTTTCGGGTGGGTTTTTCTGGTCTAATATCTCTAAAATCTGGCAGGAATTTATTGAATTCACAAACTTGATGGGTAACCCTTGCACAATTGAAGTGCCATAAGGGTTTTTTAGGGTGCTGAGTCCATATATATAATACAAAAAACCAGTTTAAATAATACAAATCAAGATTTCACCTCAATTTTTTCCGCGGGATTCTAACACCGGAAAGTCCAAAAAGTCGCACTAAAGACAACTCCCAAATCATTTGGTATGTGTCATCCTTCATTAGTGTTGTTCATTAATACTTCATTGTTATGAGCTTGAGTAATCAAATTGAACCATATAATTTTACCGTAAAATTCCCTCTAGTGATTAGAAATTAGTGATATTGGTTCAGAGGTTCCATAGATCAAGTTTAAGTTGAAAGATCAACAAAAGATCCCAAATTTTTTAAGCATAAAATATGATTGTAAAATATTAAACCTAGAAAACAAACACAAAGGCACATTAAATTCAATGACCATAATATATCCAATATAAGGTTATTTCAAACCATTATTGGCACCAAGTGTTTCTAACAAAATCCATTACAACTATTCATTATGCAAATAAATCTTCAAGGTAACCAATATAAACTAATATCAACAAACCTATCATCAACAAACCTATCCAACAATTGACCACAATTGCATCATATAGTGCACCAACATTGGTTCAAACCCCATCATGAAGTCACAACAACATAAAATAGTTAGGCCCATCGCAAAAAATAACCATTGTATCATCCTATTTTTCAGTTCTTATAAATTGTAATGAATTCTACATGTTTTATTTAAGTTGGTGAGCTAGTATGTTTGGGCCAGAGAGCCTCGTATTGTCATATATTGAATTAATTAAAAATATATCATTGTTTACAATATGAGGGAAGCCATAAAATTGGGTGGGTGTGATTCCATAAGAGAGGGAGGTAAAAGGGAATCCAAGGGGAAACCCATGATTTTTTCTTAAGTTAATTTGTCATTACTCATTGATCTATTTTGATTTACCAGTCTAGATCCATATGAACCCTGTATCTATCAAGTGTTGAGAGGGATCAAATCTCTCGAGGTGCAAACATCTTTTTTGAGTTGAAAACTTGAGCAAAGGTTTGCACCTCGAGAGATTTGATCCCTCTCAGTGCTTGATAGGTCTGGCATTAAGATGGATCTAGGTTGGTTTCAGTCGTGTGAAGTCATACAAAATTTGTTGAACATTTAATTATTTTGATCATTTTAAATATGTTAAATATGTCTAAGATTAATTTGGTCAATTTAATTTTAAATTTTCTTAATTACCTCAGTTTGTTGAGATGAGAGAGATTGTTAGTAACTTGAATGATGAAAAATGACGAAATAAAATCTTTGAGTGCAAAGTGACAATGTAACAATGTTGATTGATAGAAAATGTGAATAATAAGAATATAGTCAATTATAAACAATCTTCATTGTGATCAATCTTAAACCATTTTCTTCTACTGCTCCTATTGTCACACCTATTAGTTTTGTCATTTTGTCATATTGATCATATGAAAAGGGTTGTTGGAATCATAGACCATTCAAATATTTAACACGAGCTATCGTAGTAAACATCATACCTTGTCTATGTTGCTCTCCAATATTAATAGTAGTTTTCTCCATAGTCAATCATTGTGACTTATGGAGTGTTAAACCCCAAATAATTTTCAATGGTAGTTATTTTCTATTACCGTGTTTGAATGCAAAGTGATTAACAATGTTGAATGATGGAAAATGGGAATAATAAGAATGTAGCCAATTATAAATAGTTTACAGTTTCATGAAGCAAACATTTTGGGTAAGCAAACATTTAGGATGAAAATTCAAGTATTGTATTTATGGTTGAATTAATGTAACACATATGTCAATGCATGCCATGAATAATTTTTATGTGTTTACACTAAGAGAGAGTGTGTATGTTTTGGGGGTGAGAAGGAGAGACAAGGGGAGATAGAGATATAGATGGAGAGAGGAGAGAGGGAAGAAGAGAAAGGCAAAGACAGGGAGGGAGTGTAATGCCCTAATTAATCTTATCATGCAAATTTTATTTACCCGAAAATATTGACTTATGATTATCAAAAAATATTGGTATATACTTACATTTGTGAAACTGTAATTTTTGTTTACCGATATAAATTTTATTATTGTTATTATTCAATTCCCAACTTGTCTTCTCAAATTTAATCTTGGATAGGATATGGTCTCCTTCCATTTATTCCAATTAAATATCCATATCCCAAGGTGTCATCTCAAAATCTACTTGGGATAAGATATGGTCTTCTTCAATTAATTTCCAAATTAAATATCCATCCCCAAAATGTCTTCTCAAAATCTACTTGGAAGAGAATATGGTCTTCTCCAATTAATTTACAAATTAAATATTCATATATTATCTTCTCAAATCTACTTGGGAGAAGATATGGTAAGAAAAGTTAAGGATACTAAATGAAAGGATGAGGGGGTAGTCATGACATTAATGATAGGTGGTTGAGGTGGATGGGAGGAAGAGGCATAAAAGGGGAAGGATGATGAGAGGAGAGGGGTGATCCTTGGTCTTGGTCTTGTTTTTTGTTTTGGTTTTGGTTGTGGTTTTGGAGGATTTTGTTTTGGGAGGAATGTGGAGAAAAAGAGAAGCGAGAGAAGGAGAGTGTTTACTGAACTTTGACACACTACATCTGGTTGGACTTGGGCTCAGAGGACTAGGGAACATGTGGAGGTTCCTTAGACTAGGAAATACTTCCTAGTTGGCTAGGAAGCAAATCTAGTCGGGTAGTCAAGAGGAGCATCCCAACAGAGTTAGGAGCTCAGGGGCATCTCAACTAAGCTATTGGAATAGGTATTCCTCCGTTTATTGATTACTTATATTAATGGTTGTAATGAAATTCTTACTTATTTAATTTGTGGTAAATAAATTTTAATGGTATATTATCATCAAATAAATGTTTAGATATAAATAAGTTATTTCTCATCTTATTGTGTTTAAAATTTGAGAAATTTATCTTTTAGTTAAAGGACCCTAAGAGGGAGCCTTACACGTGGTATCGGAGCCAAGTTTCAAAATCTGGACCCAAAACCCACTAAACCCAAATTTTCGCTATAAGAGCTTGTAACCTTCATAATTATTTGTAATCCTTATATATATATATATATATTGAATATGACATACAGAGGCCAAGCTATGTACAACCTTGTGATAGATATTGCGGAGGGAGCTGTTGGACTGGCAATATTGTACCGATGCTTAGCTAGTTTCCACCCTCTTCCAAATAATTGGTTTCGTATCAGTTAGAAAGGAAATTGGCATATAGATGATTGCTTGGGTTGATTGATGTTCCCTTGGTGAACATGTTATCACAAATTAATCTAGACTTGTTGCCCTTTCCATCTCCCATTACAGCCTCCCACATAGAGAGGTCAATAGTGGCTCGAGATCCGATTGCCATGCTTCTTTATGCCATAGTTGTCTCATTCTGTGCACCTATCTGGGAAGAGGTGATATTCTGAGGATTCCTTTTGCCCTCTCTAACATGCTATGTGCCCATTTGGAGCTCTATACTTGTTAGTGCTATTGCATTTGCATTAGCTCACTTTAGCATGCAACGTTTACTTCCTTGGCCTTATCATGGGTATTGTTTTTGTACGTTCACACAATCTTCTTGCATCAATGCTCTTGCATAGTTTATGGAATGGATTTGTATTCCTAGACTTATTGAGATGATGTCCTTGCAATTTGTAGTTCACATTCGTGACTATGCAGTGTATATAGCAAACATTAAATGGCCATTGCAAAAAAATTTGGCTATATCTATATAATATAATATATATATATATATATACTATATATATATTATATAATATATATATATAATATATATTATTTTATCAGAAGGGCACTCTAATTAATTATTTGTTGCCATTGTTTTAACTCTCATTAGAGATCTTAACTATTTTTACTGTAAGTTGTGGGAGTAGCAATGTTAACCAAAATTGGTGATTACTTGAGTGAGAGGTTGCTTGAATATCCCTGGTGCCTTTAATTTTTATTTATTTAGTAAACAAATAATATTTACAAAGAGCAGAACCATTATATAGTATATCCAAGGGGTGGAGGAGAAAACACATCAAAACTTCTTCCTTACCTCTGCTAAAGCTGAGATACATTCAGAATAGGCTAAAGCATATAAACCCTTGATATCCTATATTAGGAGATAGAACTTAACTTTCAGTTGGTTACATATCTCTTCCGGCCAAATTCTATAGAGTGAAGAACAGAGCTATCCTCATTGGAAAAAATACTTACATCTTATTTCTTGATAGAGAACAAAGTAGCATTTCTGAGGCAATTTTGCAATCCCATAAATGTTGAAAGAACTAACTGTTTGGAGTCACCCAACAGGGTTTCCCTTGAAGGAAAATCCCTTGATACATGAAGAAACCTGCATCTGAACTTTTTGCCAACAACCTATATGGTTATCTAGAATTTCCACAAAATGTGCTCCAGAGATTCTATTTATCACAAACTGACACGAAATCACTTTCCACTAGATGAGGTTTTGTTGGCATTCCTGGTATATGACCAGCCAAGCAAAACTCAGGATCTAAAGATGTCCTTCAAGCATTGAAGATGGGGGTCAAAGGGTGTTTCTGATGAAATACAGAGTAAAGTTTATTCATATCATAGTTATGGTTGGGTTATCAAAGGACCGATGTCATTTCCCAAAATAGGGTCTTGCATTTGGATTCAAGAGGGATAAACTTTTGGATTTCCTATATGGGTAGTATGTCTAGAGTAAAGAGAGCTTTTGAATGAACTAACACCCTCCAAACCATCCATGATCTGGGGTCCAAGTGCCTTTCCTGGTTATCCTGCGAGCTTGATACCGAGCATTCTCTTCAATACATTGGTCTTGATCCTTTCAACTCTATATTGGTCATAATGCTAAGTCCCATCTACCACTACTACCCATCCAGCTCCAACTCACATACTTGGCAACAACCTTCCAAGCAGACAACATGTTCTTTGGTATAGAAGATCCTCTGAACATGTTTCTAAACAATTGTGGGGTTTCAAAACCCATTTTGCAATCATTTTCCTCTATTTATTCAATTGTGCATTTCTACATATATGAAATGGGATTGTTTACATTACCTATTGGTTGTAAGAGATCTATTTCCAAGGCCTTCTCTTCGCTTGCAGTTTTAAAACTCAACCTATGTCATCAATCTACTCCAGTTGATATCTAAGCTTCTCAATTTTGTTCTCGCTTGAGGTAATAAGAAGTCACTTGATGTAATAAGAAATATTGACTCCCCTACCATATAAGGCCATCTTGTGTAGGTATGGAGTTTCCTCCCTTGCTCCAGTTCTCCTAAGCTAGAACATGAACTCAAAACAGAGGCAAAAGTGAAATCATTGGACTTGATGCCATAACTTTGCATGTCACTAAAAAAAAGAAAAAGGCTTCCTCGCCATGCCCTTGTTGTGCGTATGATGCAATTATCGCAGTCCATGATACCAAGTCATGCTTGGTCATATTGTCAAACACTTCTTGTGCATCCTCTACTTTGCCACACTTCACATACATTGTCACTAATGCATTTCCCACTCTTATATTCAAATCAAACCCACTTACGACAACAAGGGCATGAAATTTCATACCTTCAGAAAGCATTGTTAAGCCTGCAGAAACACTTAGTACACTAGACAAGGTCAACTCATTTGGCTTTACACTTGCTTGCTGCATTTGTTTGAAAATCTGTGGAGCCTCTACATGTCCATGTTGTGCATGCCTAGAAATAATTGTGCTCCATGAAACTACACCTCTCACATACATTTTGCTAAACACTTGGCTTGCGTCGTTAAGGAAACCACAATTAGCATAACATGTTACAATAGCGTTTCCCATAGATATATTTGACTCAAATTCTACTCTAACTATCTGTGCATGGAGTTGTTTAGCCTGTTCCATGCTCGAAAAGCTCCCAATTGCCTTTAATGTACTGGAGAAGCTGAATTGGTCAGGCTTTATTCCTTCTCTATACATCTTGCAAAGCAATTGCAGTGTTGCCTCGATGTTTCCGCTCTGTGCATATCCTGCGATCATGAGAGTCCTAGAGACCACATTTCATTCAGACGTTTTTTCAAACATGTGGCGTGCATCCTCCAAAATTCCCACACTTGGCATACATGTGGAAAAATCTGTTTTGAAGGAAAACATCAAGCTCACTTCCAATACTCACCAAGTGGGCATGGACTAGCTTGCCTTCTATTAACACTCTCGAATCAATGCAAAACTGTAAGAAATGAATATGGGTATTATGCTCCACCCAAATGCCTTCCTTCAATCACTTTTTTGAATCAAATGAACTTAAATCTGCGCCCATCGTAATGGAGCCATTGTTGCATCCAGCATTTGAATGGTGTAAAAATGAGTGGAAATGGGTTGAATGTAGATTGCAATAATTATAAATGCGAGGATGAGTTATACATTTCCAGGTGATTCACAATGCACTTCCAATATGGTGAAGGCGTCTGAAATACTCCATGGATTCCCATCTCTCTTAATACTCTCGACACTGAAAATGAATTCTCAGCACCAATTTTTGAAAATGAAAACAAGTGAACGCTAAAGAAAATAGGTGCCAATTATGTCAAACCAGTTCTTGAACCCTCAAAAGTTGGCAAACTAGAAAGAGGAAATTCATTAAGCATTCCTGGATATCGATTTAATGCATGCGGGTCACGCAATCATGAATTATATAGAATTTTCAAGATACAATGTCAAGTTTGTCAAACCCCTAATCAATAATGAAGCTATGAAATAAACTTAAAACCACAATATTGTTTGGTTAATTAGAGCATTGTTTTAGTCTTCTTAGTCAATCTATTGTTTAGATCGACAAAAGTTTTTGAAGCTAAACCATTATAGATCTAAGAGATATGCAAAATGTTTAAGTGATACAAGCATGGGAAATGAAACGATTTGCAAATGAAATACTCCTTTTAAACATTAGACTGGAAGACTTGAAGAACCAATCTAGATTTAGAAATAAAATCAATTTAAACCCTAGGTTGAAAAGAAGAAGAAGAAGAAGAAGAAGTCTCTATCGAAACTGAGTCATAAATATTGACCTAAAAGCTTCTCTCCATTCCATTAGTTTTGATGACTTAAGAAGTTATGAAAATTATATGTTAAATACATTTTGAAATTGAGATTTATGTGTTTGGTCTAATGCAAGTATATAAATGATATTATTTTTCATTCTCCATTCTATTTACGCCGTAAGGCGTTCCCTTATGAAATCAACTCCCCCAATTGTCACGTGTCATTGTTTGAGCCATTCGATCCGATGTTAGACGATTAAAACGTTCTAGACCGTTGGATATAGTTTAGGTTAGTTTTTATATTCCTTTTGCACAGTTTTTTTTGCCGCTTCAAATCTCGCTGAGCAGGGCGCGTCCGTCTCTCGGCATCCCACTCCAGGGGCTTGGAGGTTGATGAGATTTTATGGCAGCGAGGGTTTTGCAGACAGTTTTTAATGGATCTTCTAGGCTTCAGATTTCATCCAAGGGAAGAGGAACTGGTTGGCTCAACCTCTGGATTAATGCCTGGAAGGCACTCCACGCTCTTGGAGTCGCAGATAACCTTCGTGCAACCCATTTTCGATTAGAAGTTGATATTTGTTACGTTCACTGATGGAAATGCAGCCAGTGCCAATGCCTTGCAATTGAGGGATCTCAAAGGATTGACCCTACTCACACATATTATTAAACTTTGAGCTTGCAAATGGGGTTTATCAACTGAGGTTGAGGGAACTTGTCAGGGCATGACAAAGATGCGGACGCTTATCTTCTAATGTTGGCTCCAGTGTAAGGTTTCATCTTCCAACCGAAACGGAAACCATGGAAAGCCTTAAAACAGTTTATCTTTATTATTGTGTGGTTCCTAAATGGATTTCCAGTGCAGATTTTACAGGGCTAGAAAAGGTGCCTAAGCTGAAAAAGCTGCAATTGAATAGGAATTGAAACCTGGATTTCATTGAATTTCCAGGTGTGTGTGGGGGAACCTAGGGCATTTCAAAAAGAGCTGGTCATAGAAGGATTTTGATATTTGAAAAGCATTCACTCGTCCCACGATGATGTATTGCCCAATCCAGGTAGTCCTTCGACTTTCTATTATTTGACAGGGAAATCATCTGCTTAAGTGGGTATGCTCTTTCTTATTGCAGTGATTTATCTTTGGATGGAATTTGAATAATAAAGGTGGTCTTTCATGGCTGTTTGGTTGCTAAGGGTCACTGACTACGTTAATTTTAAGAGGTGTAAGGCCGGTCACATTATGGGGCACCTGTGTTGTTTTTCTTTAATCTGGGTATTCTTTTCGTATTTCTTTAATTAATTTTTTATTATAGTTGTTCTTTTCAACAGCTGTTTGGGTCCTAAGAGTTCCTGGATGGATTAATTTCCAAGGGTTTTAAGCCCTGTGGCATCGTGGTTTATTTGGGTTATGTATATGTGTTTCTTATTTCTTCAATTAGTTTTTGTTTGGCATTTGGATTGTAATAGTCACATACCTGTTTGGTTGCCGAGGGTCCCTGGCCGGATTAATTTCCAGTGGTTTTAGAGCCTATCACATTATGGGGTTTTGTGAAGTGTTTGTCTTTGAAACATGTAACGTTGAATGTTGGACGCATTGAAGTATCTTGTTGATATTAATTTATATTTCTTGTCATATGTATAGATTGAATTGAACTAATTGATCTTAGCTTATTGTCAAGGTTGTTTTATCTATTTCTACTTTTCTTTTTGAGCTGGTCCTCGAGGTTCAAATGTAACTTAATGCTTATTAGGCATCCATTTTCCAGCTTGTGTGACTTGAGTTCACATGCCTCTGAAAATCACAAACTCCAGTGAATTTGATCTCCATTTGAAAGTTGTGGAAATGTTAGTTTCAACTGTGTCTGTTTATGGAAACAAATGATATCTATGGTTTTTTTATGATGCTGATTGCAAGAAGAAAACCCCAAGTAAGTTACGGTGTTTCTGTTACTGAATTCCTGTTGGGGTGTGCATTCCCTTTTGTAGTTTTGATTTTATTTGTTTTGAAGGAACCTGTTTGAACCTGGTACATATTTTTAACAAAGCTTTCTTCGCTTTAATTGTTCTTTTGGGATTAATTATTATTTTATGTTGTTTGCATCAAAGGTTATGATAGATTTGGATCTTTCAGGGATGTGTTTTTTTCTTTAATTTTGGATCATCTTTCATGCATGCACATCTGCTACGAGGATGACATGGATTATTTACCATTATTCAGTTTCAGATTGGGTTCTCTTAGCTTTTCTCGTGGTTCGGTTACTTATTATATGGGTTTCAAGTTATGCTTTCACTATTGGAACTTTAAGATCTCATTTACTTTTTAGGTTAGAGATAAATAATATTAGTTGTCTTTGTTCAAAACTTATCGATATTTATATGCTTATATTTGTAAACTTTGTAGGTCAATCAACATTTGTAGGTAGTATTTGTCAAGAAAGAATTTGGAAGTAGTACTAATTTATCACCGTCTCTGCCTTACTCACAACTCCGGACTGGCACTTGTCTTGTTCATTGTTCAGTTTTCCTGATTGTGTTTATTTTTTTGTGCATTATTATGTCTTAATCGTTAATCTGTGTGTGCATGTGTATGAAGGGAGACAAGGATAAGTTCTAACATGTTTGCTTTGAATTGTAGAATGTTTTATGGTTCAGGTGGTCCATATGCCTTGTTTACTGAGAAATATACTAGCCGAGCCTTGGCAAAGATGTCTTTTGAAGAAAAGGACTTAACCGGGGATACTGAAGGTCTTGGTCCATTTGAATTAGATGCCCTGCAAGATTGGGAGTACAAATTTATGGGAAAATATGCCACTCTCATTTTATTGAAACATATGATTGAAACATTTGATATAGATCATGAAAATCAATCCTTGAAATGTTTAAAAAGACTTCGGTGGTCATCATGATTCAATATCTTGAATGTTGTATACAGATTGGTAGAAGCGTTACTCCCTATTACTTGGAGTTACTCCATCATACTTGGAGTAACCCGAGGGATTCTTTACTTGCATGAGGATTCTCATCTCCAGATTATTCATCGGGATATTAAAGCAAACAACATTTTGCTGGACAAAAATTTGAATCCCAAGATAACAGATTTCGGACTAGCCAGACTATTTGAGGACTATCAAACTTGTGTTGGGACAAGAGTTGCTAGCACTCGGTAAAATTTCAAACATGCATCACTCTTGTACTAATTTCTTCTCAGGTGTATAGTTTTGGTGTGAAAAGGATTTCACTAAACTGATTTTGTAATTTGCAGTGGTTACATGGCACCAGAGTATGCTATGCATGAGCATTTGTCTGCCAAAGCTGATGACTATAGCTCTGGGATTCTTCTTCTGGAACTTATGAGTGGAAGAAAGAACATGGATTTTATATTATCACCTGAAACCCAGATCCTTTTAGAATGGGTAAGGCACTGCTTCCATTGTAATTCCAATTAACAACATCTATATTATCCAGATCATGTTATTGCCCTAATGAGAGTAATCCGTATCTATTAACTTCTGTAATCCAACATAAACTAATGGCTGATTTTACGGGCCCTCTATATATTTTCTCAATATGAAGATATGTTGTGGTCATGTAGGCATGGGGACTATACAAAAGAGGAAATATGGAGGACGTTATTGATCCAGTTATAAACAAAACCTGCAGCGATCAGGAACAAGTCTTGAGATGCATCCAGGTTGGACTGTTCTGTACAGAAGCCCGCGCATCACTGTCTACATTCAACTTGATGCTTTCAACTGACGCTATGATGTTAGCAGACCGCACAAAACCTACTTTTGTGAGTTCTGTAGCTACCCACAACACCGAATACACCAGCAATCCTGGCTCACCAAATCATGGTTCATCGCATACATCTGCAACCATATACTTGAATGGATCCTCTGCTTCATAGCATACTCCTTTGGTTCCATCGAACACTGATGCTTCAATCTCTAAGTTGGAACCCAGGTAATGCTGGGCTGAATGGTAACTAAAGATGTTGGGTCCATGATTTTACATATGTTATAGAAGGTAACCGGGGTATCATCAATAGTAGGTTGACATTCATTTGCTATTACCATCATTGTTTTGGAGAGTCGGGAAGCGAGTGAAATATCCATAAACTTTATCATATATCTTTACAACATGTAGTAAATATTTGCCTATTTAATAGATAATTTCAATCCAGTTTTGGCATGTTTATCAGTTTTAACTCTGTATATGACTTTACTTCATATTTGCAAATAATAGTCCACATTTTCCGTAAATGATATCTTCATAAGTAATGAATTTGTGAATTTGGAGAATTCAGATCTAAGTCCATGATTCAAGGCACTTGGTAGGGACCTTCCTTCCATTGTTGGTGCAGGGATTACTGCGAGTTTATGTGCATGATTGCCAATACAGTAGATCCATTGGTTACACAAGGAACCTCTTAATGCTAGATTCTTTTCTATTCGACCATCTAGAGCAAGTGCCAAATGGTACTCTGCCAGCAAGGATATTTAAATGCACCTATTCAGATTCTTTGATCCTTTGCAAGGATGTTTTGCCCGTTTAGAGGTTTCCACCTTTCTTAACTTGCGTAATCATTCCTAACAAATAATAGGAATTTGGCAACGAGTCCTTGTATTTGAGAACCCACTCTTCGACATATTGCCTGCACATCATTGTTAATTCGGAATGAACACATGAAGAAGCCATTACAAGATATCTGTTGTTTTATTTTCTAAAAGTACAAGATATGTGTTGTTGCATCAACATCATTGAGATCTTATCCAATAATTATGCTGATGTGGCTGGTTTGTCATGCCTTGTAATGACACGAGTATGAATTGTGATTTGTTATACTTGAAAGGTATAATATCATTATATCAAGTCTCTATAGGATCCTATGCCTACTAGGTGGGTAAAATTAGGATTTAATATATTTACGCTGTAAGGCGTTTCCCTCTGAAATGAACTCCCCTAAATGTCTACCTGTCCTAATCTTAACCGTTAGATCTATTGTTAGACGATTCAATAATTCTCTACCATCCAAAAATTCATTAAAAAACAGTGAAACCCAGCACAGCCCATCCGTCTACCTAGCCAGTCTGTCTACCCAGCGCAGCCCATCCGTCTACCTAGCCAGTCCGTCTACCCAGCGCAGCCCATCCGTCTACCTAGCCAGTCCGTCTACCCAACGCAGCCCGTCCGTCTAACAGTAAAGAAACCACATAATAAGTAAAGGAGGAGGGTTTCAGTAGATCAACAATGGCGGTGATAGAGGAAGACTTTGTAAGCGACCTACTAATAACTACGGAGGCTCCTTTATCAGCAGGGGCACAACCCTGCCAAGATACTTCTTAACCAGATCAGGATACTCTCGAACTGCCTCCGATATCGAACAAAAGATAACCCCAGCAGCCTGTAGAGTCTTCCTATGCGTGGTAGCAATGGAAACACTGTCAAAAACAGCATCTACGGCTACGTTGGCCAATCTCTTCTGCTCAGTCAGGGGTATGCCCAGCTTCTGAAAAGTCTCAAGCAGGTCAGGGTCCACCTCATCCAAGCTCTTCTTCTGTTCTTTTTGTTTAGGCTCAGAATAATAGCAAAGGTCCTGGAAATTGATGGGTGGGTAAAGGTTATCAGACCACTTGAGTTCTTCCATTTTTAACCACTGTCTGTAAGCACTGAGTCTGAATTGCAAAAGCCATTCAGGTTCCTTCTTTTTAGCTGAAATTAACCTAACGGTTTCTTCAGAAAGCCCTTTGGGAATAGACTCGGATTCAATGTCTGATACAAAGCCATACTTGTAATCCCTTTTCAAGAACTGGTGAACTGGGTCATCGGTATCCTTACCTTTTGTTGGCACGCTGCTCCTTTCGGCCACCGTCGCATCGAGGGCTTCTGCGCGGACTCTAGCGAAGCGCTGGCGGAGTCTTGTGGGCGAGGCGCCTAGTGAAGGATAAAATGATATCCGGTACCTGCCGCCCAATGTTGGCGGAGATTGAAGGCCTAAATTGGCCATCGCTGTCATCGTGGAGGTCATGGGAGTTACAATTTTTTGAACTGTAATTCCTATGTTTGCCTATGTCCCAAAAACACAGTGAAGCTCTTCATGCAATCCGAATTCTGCCTTCAGCCTCCTGGTGATAGCCCTACTCGGAGATCCCTATTCGATTCTCTTATAGCTGGGTGCATTCCTGTGTTGTTCAATCTCTTTACAGCATATTATAAGTATCTATGGCATCTTCCTGTTAATGAGAGCTCCTATTCAGTTTACATAGCAGAAGAGACAGTTGAAGAAAAGAATATAAATGTGATAGAGGCTCTTCAGAAAATCCCAGAGGAACAGAGGAAGGAAATGAGAAAGACCATATTCCAGAAATTATGCCTGCTCTGGTCTATGGTGACACAGATTCAATATTTAAGGTTTTCCAGGATGCATTTATGATTTCTTTGAATAATATTCTCTGGAAAACAACTAATCCCTCCAAGGATGAAGCCATTTGAATCCATGATGCATTCCATTATGGAGGGGACAATGCATCTGAGTTGAGTACAAGTTTTGCACTTTACAGACAACTAAGCTCTTGTAAAAAATTGTTTTGAACTGAGGATACATGAACAATCAGAGGTCTTTTTTTTATTATTGTTTGTGTCTGTGGTTACAGTTCATTCAAGGCATTGAAGAGACGGTGGGGTTTGGAAAAAGAGCTAACAGACTATACGCGACCATCGATCTAGAGAAAGCTCTAGTGGGTTGAACTCAGATCATCCTTGACGAACCCAAAAACCCACGATGGTATGATTCCTTTCACATTTACTGTGCTAACAAGGGACTGTTGAATCTCAACTGCACTTTAAATACTTAGATGCTTGTATTTTATTCCATCCTCATTCTGATGAAGATATTTGGCAATGGCAATGGCAGATCAGGACAAGCCAGAGACCCCATCTAATAAGCTTTGCAGGTTTCCCAAGACGCAACAATACAAAATCCATTCGTTCTGTCCTCATTGAACAGTGTTTAGGCAGACCAGGGAGTTACAATTTTTTGAACTGTAATTCCTACGTTTGCCTACGTCCCAAAAACACAGTGAAGCTCTTCATGCAATCCGAATTCTGCCTTCAACCTCCTGGTGATAGCCCTACTCGGAGATCCCTGTTCGATGCTCTTATAGATGGGTGCATTCCTGTGTTGTTCAATCCCTTTACAGCATATTATAAGTATCTATGGCATCTTCCTGCTAATGAGAGCTCCTATTCAGTTTACATAGCAGAAGAGACAGTTGAAGAAAAGAATATAAATGTGATAGAGGCTCTTCAGAAAATCCCAGAGTAACAGAGGAAGGAATTTCGGAGCAAATGGTTTCTCTGAGGTCAATACAAACGAGTTCCCAAACTCGTTTTCTGTGTTTGAGGAGATTATGTGAAAACTTGTCAAATGGTTCCATTGCAAAGTGTAGATCCTCTTAAAACTATGTGTGAGAACGGTTCGATGATTAATAAAATCGAGTTCCAATGCACAGATTATTCCCTAAACCATGTGAACCTATCCGGGGAAGCTCTGTTCTCTTGCTAATCAAGTGGGAAGTGACTGCTCTGAAATGTTGCCCTCCGAGTAGCTTGTTGCTGAATCAATGGTGAGTGCTTTAACAGATCCAAGATAGATAGCACTCTAGTGATACTTAAGGATGTGATCCGTAAGACTGCATAGTGTTGGCAGACCTGAGACCAAGATTTAGACACAAAACAACACATTATTTTATGATCTTTTATTGTCAATATTATATTATATGTTTTCTAATGACATTGCATAAATATTCATGTCCTTTCAATACAAGCTTATGTTAAACACTTCAACATTGAAAGGGTTGACTTGAAAAATCTTACTATCACATTTAGATATACATTGAGATATTTTAATGTCAAAATATCACAATCTCAAAATACCAGGAATTTCGGAGCAAATGGTTTCTCTGAGGTCAATACAATAGAGTTTCAATGCACAAATGAGACCTATCTATTTCCTAAACCATGTGAACATATCAGGGGAAGCTCTGTACTCTAGCTACTCAAGGCCCTCCTTGCACTTAGCACCCTAGAGCTACTTAGAAGGTAGCTCGGAGGTTGAACCATATTATCATCATTATTTCGTTTATGAATGTGACTTTTAGAAAGAGTGAATGTAGTAAATTATTAAATGGTGAAGTTTGATAATTAGGACTCAAATCCACTGGAACATGGACAGCATTAAAGAATTGATAGTTTTTCACTGTAAGTGGGGAAACAAAAAGATCAATTGCTGCTTTTTCACTGTAAATGGGGAAAGAAATAGAACAAATACTCAATATGGATCTAACAAATGGCTTCCACAACTTAAGGATGCATTTTTCAATTGAAGGATCCCTTATTCATGGCTTAGGAAGACCATAGCAAGACCCTTCTTACCTAAATCATCATTTGGTTGGTTTTTTTGTTTGTTTGTTTGTTTCTATTCTATTGTGTGGTTAAAATCATCTTTTGGTTCCTTAAAATGAAAACAGAAATTATTTCGTAATCTACACAAAACTAGATTTCAAAACATTGAAAGATTTGTTTCCATGTATTTATAATTACATTAGAAAAACCATGTGAAGACCAATCTATTGATTGCTAAGCCTTTAGCATCAATCTCAATTGTATATTGTATATTTGCAAGTATATAATATCTCATAAAATAATAATAAATGATCCTGGTATGAATCTGGAAATATCATTTACAGAAATGAAGAAAACAAACATACTGCTCAATGCAGTGGGCTCTCTGCTTAAAACAGCAGCAGCAGATGCATAAACAAACAAGTGAATAAAATATTTCAGTTCTGTTTACATCAAAACAAGATTTACATGGCACCAGGCTCCAAAAAATAGAGTATCCACTCTCAATCTGTCTTGGTGAGAACATAGATGGCATATATTATTCCTGGTAAGTACCCAAAAAGTGTCAGCAGCAAACATAGCCAGAATTCAGCCTGTCACAATATAACAACAAACCCATTAGTTATGATTTAAAATGATGAACATAATTTTTATGTTGGAACCAAAAATTTTAAAAGGTGATTAAAGGCTTTTGCCGTGGGATGAAGTTCTCTCACATGGCACTCGTATTTGAGAAAAAATCCCAGAGGAGGCAGAAGTATGGCCAACAAAATGTCTATGAAAGTTGCAGTGCCCTCCCTCATGATGATGAAATAAACTTTAACTCAGAATCTTATTAGTCAAAATACACCCAAACAAATCACAAATCGACTCCCACTCTAAAGAAGTTTCTATTGAAATTTCCCGATAGTGAGGATACCTTCACAGACGACTCCATTTTAAAGGCATTTGACAGCACTATCTCTCGAGTTCTGAAACCCCACCTTGAGTGCGCACATGTTGTTTCCTTACCGTTAAATTTTGGTTATGTTGCAATCGAGCTGTATCTGGGTTGTCAACAATTAAAAATTGAGAACATTGATGGCAGAATGTGCAACTTTAATGATGTACTGCTTTACAAATAATTTAGTTGATAGAGGCTCTTCAGAAAATCCCAGAGTAACAGAGGAAGGAAATGAGAAAGACCATATTCCAGAAAATTATGCCTCCTCTGGTCTATGGTGACACAGATTCAATATTTAAGGTTTTCCAGGATGCATTTATGATTTCTTTGAATAATATTCTCTGGAAAACAACTTATCCCTCCAAGGATGAAGCCATTTGAATCCATGATGCATTCCATTATGGAGGGGACAATGCATTTGAGTTGAGTACAAGTTTTGAACTTTACAGACAACTAAGCTCTTGTAAAAAATTGTTTTGAACTGAGGATACATGAACAATCAGACGTTCATGGTGTTTGTAATGGAAAATAAAGGCATTGAAATGGGTCAGGAAATTGTTATAGGCACTATCTCCACGATTCATAGGGAAAAAACCGAAGTGGAGTTTGCACCCAACAACTTTCAGTTTGTTGGATGTTATTTAGTTATGTAGTCAAGAACATAGTTACTGGTTGTTATTTACTTATGTATTCATGAACATAATTATCGACATCTTCTTTGTTTTTAGTTTGGTGGTTTAAGGCTACCAAAACCATAGTTTTATACCGATCGGACCTCCAAATTACACAGATGCATATGTATGTGTTTTCCTTATCATGCATTAAGAAAAATTTTCAATGTCTAAAATTTAATTTCATGTATTTCTCTCTTTTAATAGCATAAAATGTGCAAATGTAATCTAGTCAATGTATCCATGACGTGTAGATTGTGGATTACTTTAATTGTGCATGTTTTAGTTCAGATTATTGTTTCATTATCGTTTCATGGAGCAGGAAGCATGGCATTGGATGAGGTGGAGTAATTTTGAAACCATCTCAACTCTGCCTTCAAGCTCTGACATAAGCCTAAACACAGTTGAAATGCTATTCAAAATTGATTCCATTATTTCCTTTGACATGGTTTAACCTCCATGAATGATGAATTGTCGGTCGGATTTAAATTCTTCAACGCAATTGTTTGTCTGCTTGATTTAAGTAAGGAGACAGGTGGGTGGCATGTGTTACGGGATAACAGAATTAGGGAGGGTTGCGCATTCTCGACTACCCGTCTGTTTAAGACCCTCAGTTCCCAAACCCCAATGTGGATTTCTTTTCAATATTTCCCCTGCGATCGAGTACAGTGAAGATCAGTGAGTGACGAGTAGTCCAGGGGCCGAAAGGACAATTTTCGCGCTTTTTCTTGTTTTTCTGGCATGCAGATATCAGGCACTCGCAGGCCTTGCAGGCCATGGGCTTGTGTTGTTTCTCTATGACTGAGCGTAGGAAAGTAGATCTAGAATTGTTTATTAATGGCAGGATCAAGATAAACAGTGGGTTTTTTATTAATGACGGTATATTTTTTTAAATCTATATTATACAGATCCAAATCTAATAAGTTGCTATATTGTTATATCTGGTTTGACAGGGTTTCTGTTGAATTCTCTGTTTGATTTTGGCTGTTGTACTTTAGTTAGTAAATTTCCCATTTTTAAGATGTATATATTTGATGAAGTGCAGGACTATGTTGCCACAAGATGGTATAGGGCTCCAGAGCTGTGTGGATCCTTTTTCTCCAAGGTATAAATTTTTTAAAGGGTTCATTGTTAGATTTATTCTAACAATAATTGCATTCTACTTAGTCTGCTGTGACTAACTATTCTTAGATGTATAGCATTCTTCTCATCTTCTTGCTTCTCTAGATGTTATGGAACTAGGTGTTTGCTTGGTATTAGTGTGTTGATTTCAGTGTTGCGAAAATCACGATAACATAAAAAAACGTGAATTTTTTCATTTTTCTCGGTAATATCGCGCGATTAATTCAGTGATTTTTTCATTTTGAAAAAATGTAGTAATTGTTCCTCAATTTATGCCTTACGGCGTTTCTTTTGCAACATTTGGTGCAAATGCTAGTAATACTTTGTTTATGAAGCTCATAAGAATTCACATTTATTTTAGCAATGTTATTTTTCTTCTTTAATCTAATTATTGCAAATATTATATATATATATATAGTATATATATATATATATATATATATATTATATATATATAGATAATTTCTTAGAAATCGTGCTTCAAGGACACTGCCTCTTCAAGAGGTGAGACCAATTGTTTATATGTCCTATAGGAGATCCCAAGATTCATAAAATGGACATAAATGATTTTAAAACATCATATAAAGATTGGAAGGAATAACTAATGGCCATAGAAGGAAGACATGACAAAAAAAGGGTATTATTCACATTAGTATTTAACTTGATTATTTGAATATATTAAACCAAGTGATCAATTAGCTTAATATTAAATTATAACTATGGTACTAAAGAAAACAATTGTGTGTTAGAGCATGACTTACAAAGTACATTGCACCAGTACCCTAGTGAGTATCAAGAGAAAATGTGTAAGTTATGTAGAACTCACACATGAGAGGATTTGGTAGATCCTTGGGAATATTCTCAGTACTAATAATTCTTGTTTACGAGCATAGTAAAAAAAAAAAAAAAACTCATGAATATCGTTATACACATGTATGTGAGTCAGCTAAGAGTGGACAAGTCCTAAGTTGGATTAATGAGTCTTGCGTATCATACAAATATTTGAACAATTCAAAATGGTCAAGAAGTGAAGAAATCTAGGTCAAGGAGGATCATCACAAGGACCTCCTACAAATAACCAATTACCTTCACTAGAGTTGGCTCTCATCTTGCATTCCCTAGAAGCAATTAATGAGACTTCAAGAGGGCGCCAAACAATTGAAGTGGAAGTAGAGCACCCTCCATCAGGGTTAGAAAATCTCGAGGGATCAAGAGACTCTGATAGAGGACCTCTAATCGAGGACATTACTAGGGATCTCCAAAAGATTAAGCTCCTAGAGTTTGCTGGAGGTCGTGCCAGTGAACATGCAGAAACCTGGTTAGAAGGAATGAGAAGGTGCTTCACACTAAGAGATTATACTTCCAATTCAAAAGCTAAAATAGTGATATTCCAACTCAGAGATAGTGCTCTGAATTGGTGAGGTAACTTAGAGCATCAACTACACCTCACTCTAGACACAATTACTTGGGAGTTATTTAAGGAGAGATTCAAGAAAAAGTACTTACCAGCATATTATGAAGAACAACAGGTAGGATCCTTCCATGCCTTGGTATAGGGAAATCGTACGGTAGAAGAATATGAGATTAAATTCATGGAATTGGTCAAGTATGTCTCCTACATGGATACTGACTAGTGCCAAGCGGATCGTTTCATTTATGGATTGAACCCTAAGATTAGGGCAATGGTGCAGATGTGGAAACCATCCTCAGTTGCAGAAGGTGTGGAACATGCTCGTTATGTTGAAGATCACTTAGACCTGAAGGGTGGAAACAAAACCATTTTTCCACAACAACCAAGGTTTATGGGGAATGCCCCTCATACCTTCCCAAGAGGGGTAAGTTTGAGGCCACCACCATATGGGAACAGGGTTGTACCCAGAGCATTGACAGTGAGGATCTCAATGGTTACTAGTGCAGCTTCACCCACAGCTTCAAGGATTCGTGCAAATCAAGGTCATACACAAGGAGCGACAAGTAGGGGCAGGGGTCCCAAGGGAAGGAACTCTTTCCAAATAACTCCACCACATTCTGTTCAAATTCTACCATGCATCACTTGTTGGGGGACCTCATTACCAACGTGACTGTCCTAAGTTACAAACTGGTAACAACTGTAGAGAAGGAAAAGCACCAATGGGGGGAGCAAGTAGCCACCATCGAATCTATGCAGTAGTTTATAACTAAAAAGTTGAACACCAGTCTACCGTGGTAGAAACCTTAGGTATGATAAACAAAGTAAAAGTTAAAATTTTGTTTGATTCAAGTGCTACAGATAGTTTCATTTCTCCAGTTGCATTAGAAAAATGTGGGTTGGCAGCCTATGAGCACGATGACTTTAAGCAAGTTTAGATGGCTTCTGGGATAAAACAAGCAGTAGGACCTAGTGTTGACCAATGTCAGGTAAACCTCAGGGTGTGTATAACTAAGTTGAAGGCATACGTCACAACATTGGGGATGTACAATGTAATTAGTGGAATGGATTGGCTATAAGCTCATCAAGCTTTGGTGGACTATTTCAAGAAGAAGGTGATTTGTTTAGATGATGAAGATAGGCCAATTGAGATTTGTGGAATCAAGAGAGGAGTGTCGCTACGATTCATATCCATGATGAAGGTAAAACATTGTCTCCAACAAGGTTGCAAACTATATGTGGTCGAGGTTGTAAGTGACCAGAAAGGACCCTCCCTAGATCAACACCCAATTTTGTCAGAATTCAAGGATGTTTTTCCTAAGGAAATGCCTAGATTACCTCCTGTAAGGGAGATTGATTTAACAATCGACCTAAAACCTGGTGCAGAACCAATATCTAAGACACCTTATAGGATGACAACTCCATAACTTTGTGAGTTGTAGATGTAGTTAAAAGAGCTCTTAGACTTGGGATTTATTAGACCTAGTATTTCACCTTGGGGTGCACTAGTGATTTTTGTCAAGAAGAAGGATGGTTCCTTAAGGTTATGCATAGATTATAGGGACTTGAATAGAGCAACAATAAAGAGTTACCCGATACCTAGAATAGATGACCTATTTGATCAAATGAAAGGAGTAGCAGTTTTCTTAAAGATTGATCTACGATCTAGATACCACCAATTGAGTATTAAGGAAGGTGACATCTCAAAAACTGCATTTCGAACTTGGTTTGGGCACTATGAGTTCGTAGTTGTTCCATTTGGTTCGACCAATGCACCAGAAGTATTCATGAGCCTCATGTATAGTGTGTTTAGGAAGTATTTGGACCAATTTATGCAAGTCTTTTTGGACGACATTCTTGTGTCTTTCAAGAATGAAAAGGAGCCTAAAAAGCACCTAAGGGCTGTATTGACTTGCTTAAGGGAAAATCAATTGTATGGAAAATTGTCAAAATGTTCCTTCTTTCAGAAGAAAGTTCATTACCTTGGGCACATCATTTCAGGAGAAGGGATTTCATTTGACCCAAAAAAGTTAAAGGCCATAATGGATTGGCCAGTGCTAAAAAATGCTCATGAGGTGCACAGTTTTATGGGGCTAGTAGGGTATTATCGTAGGTTTGTGGAATGGTTTTTGAGGATTGCAAAACCCATCACCAAATTACAATGAAAGGGGGTCAGGTATGAATGGAAATATGAATATGTCACTGCATTCACATAACTAAAGAGGTTACTAACTAGTGCACCGATCCTTCAAGTATTAGACATGAAAAAATACTTCATTGTCTGCACTGATGCTTCGAAGCAAGGATTGGGAGTAGTATTGATGCAAGAAGGCGGAGTAATAGCTTACACATCTAGAAAATTGAAGAAACATGAAGATTTGTATGCTACCCATGACTTAGAGTTAGCAACAGTGATGTTAGCTTTGAAATTGTGGAGACATTACCTTGTTGGGAGAAGATTTGAGTTAAGAACAGATCATCAAAGCCTGAAGCACCTCTTCACTCAAATGGATTTTAATGCTAGACAAAGGCGGTGGCATGAATTCATGAGTGAGTATGATTTTGAGATCTCATACATTAAGGGAAAGGGGAATGTGGTGGTCAATGCATTAAGAAGGAGGCCACAAACCTTCTCCCTAGTAGCCTTAAAGGTAAATTTGATGGAATGTGTGTTGGAGAAACTCTTTGAAGATAGTTGGTATCTAAAGGTTATATCGACACTCCAAAGTGGGAAGCAGATAGAACCAAAGTATGAGGGATATGTCCTTGAACCAGATGGACTATTGAGATGTCAAGGGAGAATGTACATACCTAAGGAAGGGGGTATAAGAAGGACCATCCTTGAAGATTCACATAGAGCACTCTATTGTGCACATCCTGAAGTGAAGAAGATGTATGCAGACACCAAGAAACTCTTCTTTTAGGCAGGCATGAAGCACAACATAGTCAAGTTTGTCACCAAATGTCTTGAATGTCAACGAGTGAAGGTTGATCATTGCCATCCAGTAGGACTCCTACAACCACATGACATCCCTATGTCTAAATGGGAGGTACTTTCTATGTATTTTGTTGTGGGTTTTCCAGTCACATCACAGAGGCACAGTGCTATATTGGTTATAGTTGATAATTTGACCAAAAGTGCCCATTTCATTCCAGTAAGAGAGACTTACGATGTTACTGATGTGGTACGAGTTTTTATAAGTGAAGTTAATTGACTACATGGGTTGGACACAAAGATCATTTATGATAGAGACTCTCGATTTACATCTAGGTTTTGGACAAGTTTGCAGTCAACACTAGGGACTCAATTGAACCTAAGCACTGTTTGGGAATTCCCTTCCTGTACCTTGTTGTTGGAGTCTATGAGTGATTAAATCAAGAAATGGGTTATGCTGAGTCTTTGGTGAACTTGTGTTTCTAATCGAAAATCTTAATTCTTCAAGGATACTGAAATGGTAGCCATAAACAACACTATATCAACCCTCACATGAGATATATTTCATGAGTTGATATCCTACCTCACTCCATGGGTATGGTAGACTGCCCCTTCTTACTCCATTTTTATCATTTCTGGGTTCTTCACCTTCTAAAAGGAATTTTATTTTTGCCACATAATTTTCTCCTTTGTCTTCCTTTCTCCATGGAATTCCTAGGGGAAGTGTGGTGACCCTACTGATGAGCTATGGGGTGAGATCTATAGTGAGGCCTCTAACTAAAATAGATGCATGGATTTTGTTGTGTGGAGTGAGGGAGTGAGCAAATTCTTGAGCCACGTCATCATCTTACCCTGTGATTTTTTCGAAAAAGCCCCATCGAGTTGTGTCTTGTAAAGATTTCAAGCACCCCAAGGTGTTGTTTCATCCTCACAGTGTTTGTGGGCTCTCTCTTATTAAACCTTCCTGTCATCTTTCTTGTGAGCCTTAAGGAGAAAATGAGAGGGTTGACACAATTTTTTTTAATTCAAGAGGAAAACAAAGTTGAATGTGTATGTAATTCACCCCTCACAATTGCTAGATTCACTAGGTTTTAGAGTATTTTTGGTTCATTTGCTTGTAAATGGGGATGGAATTTTAGAGCCTACCTCTTTACAATGGTGGCAGTGGACAATTCTCATGGTATCCCCTCTTGAACTCTTCTCTGCCTATCCTATAGATTGGTTTCATGTATCCTGCAAACTAATCCTGTAGACTGTATCTTGTAGGAATTCCTATGGATGCTCCTATAGGAATTCCTGTGTAGAACTATGGATCCTTGCTTCTAGTGGGTGGCTAGAGCTATGAGAGCAACTTGAGTGATGGATATTCGAGGATATGGAATGCATGCGAATGATGTTTTATATCCCTTTATGGTGTTTCGGGGTGAGGTGGTGTGCTAGAAGCAGAGGTACGTTGTCATTTTTGGACCATTGGTCCTCACTACCACCTCGTCATTTCCCACTCCTCGCAATCAGATCCCACCTCGTAGATCCGTAGTTAACCACTTCTTGTCCTACTCCTCCTCTGTCACTGAGTTTACTACAGCCACATGTGAGAGGACACCCGGTTTTGCATGTGCTGACTGAACGAAGGTGGCCAAGTTAATTGGCCACCTTTTCACTTATAAACCAACTATCTCATAACCCTTACACTTTTGATTAAATTATGCATATGAGTAAGCGAGCGGGATACTTACCTATGGTTTTTATGCCATGTTGCAGTTGTCGAAGGTCAGAGGTGCTACATTATTTATTTGTTTCATGCTATTCTCCTTCCACTTCTTTTTGTCTGTTAATGGTTTCTTTGGGTTTTTAGGTATCTGTGACTGGCAATATGATGTTGCTACTATTGTTGAGCTCTTGGATCAACTAGTGAAGACATGTAGCTGTTGATTGGCATTCTGTGGGATAGGCTGTTACAGGATTTCCTACAAGATGTCATGTAGCTGCTTCTCCCTCAAAATTATTTAATCATGCTGCTAGATGGGGATGTGAGGATGGTGCAATGAATGGACAGAGGGAGTAAGTGTGTGTAGAGTAAAGGACACTTAGGTAATGCTCTTACTCCTATGTTTTTCTTTTTTCTTTTTTATTTTTTTCTATTACTGGAAAGAATTGTTGAAACTGATCTTTTTTGTTTTGAATGGTGAGTGTAGGGATGATGATGGTGGACGAGGTGAACTGTTAGATCATGCCTAGGATGATTTTTAGGGACCCAACAAACCTAAGTGCCCTCAAATTGCTTCATGTTGGTTTTTTCGGGCCACTGTAATTCCTACAGGATCATCGTGTAGGTTTTCAGGGGATCTTGTAGGAATATAGGCATTGTGTAGAAAACACAGTCTTCACATAAATAAAACAAATGGAGTGGAAAAATGATAGAAAGGATGGAGGGATGCATGGTGAGTTGTGGGGGAGATGAATATGTGTGAGGCAAGGTTCCCTTTGGATCCTCTTTTTGTTCCTTGATTGTCTTTCTCGCCCACCTGCAAATAACAATTTTATCTCTCTCTCTCTCTCTCTCTCTCTCTCTCTCTCTCTTTTCTTTGAAAAACAACTAGGCTACCTCAAAGAGGTTTTCACCCTAGTTGTTTGCCCTGGGTGCCCTAAGGGATGTTTTCACCGAGGGATCTTCTTATTATTTTTTCTATTCTTTTTTTTTTCATCATTGGGTTGCCTCATGAGGTTTTCAACCCAAAGATGGGACGCAGGCACCTCATGGAGTTTTCCACCTAAGACCTTATTCTTTTTCTTTTTCAGTGACTTCATGAGGGAGGAGCTGGAACTTTCTCCACCATCATCACTATTTTATTGATATTATCAATGAACTCTTTTTTTGATAAAGCTACCTTGAACATTTTTAATTGGTGCCCATTAACAAGAAATGGAATGGCTTCTTCATCTATAGTTTCGATTTGCACTAAACCATTATCATGGCATCTTTCCACAACATAAGGTTTGAGCCATATTGTCCTTAAATTCCCCTTGAAGTCTTTAAACTTAGAATCATATAACAATTCCAAATCATCCTCCTTAAATTGCTTCTCCTTAATATGTTTTTCATGCCAAATCTTCCTCTAAAGCCGAGCTATCTTTGTATGTAAGAGGGCGTGCATTCTGAATTCATCCACTCCATTCAATTGGAACAATCTCTCTGTTTGTGCATGGGCGAGGTCCAAATATAGTTGGACTTCCATCCTCAATGTGTTATATTCAAACTCAATGGATAGCAAGGCCTTTTTCCCATAGACCAACTCATAGGGTTTAAGTCTAGTGGTGGTCTTCCATGTGATATTATAGGCATAGGTTGCCTCAACTAGGTTCTCTCCCCAATTCTTCCTACTACTACTCACTGCCTTGGTTAAGATGCCCTCCATTGCCCTGTTGGTCACCTCCACTTGCCCATTAGCTTGTGGATGATAAGGAGTGGAGGTCTTATTCTTGATTTTGTGATGGCTGAGCAGTTCTTTAATCATGTTGGAGGTAAACTGGTTGCCTTGGTCTGTGACTAGCTCTCTAGGGCACCCAAATTTGTAGAATACATTCTCCCTTAGGAACTCAGCCACCTTCTCTTCTATTGTTGCCTTAGTTGCCTTGGTTTCATCCCACTTAGTCAAATAATCAGTCCACACAATAATGTATTATTTTTGCTTTGAAGGATGGTTGATAGGTACAATGAATTCTATGCCCCACTTTTCAAATGGCTCGAAAGTCACTTGAGGTTGTAGGGGCATTTCATCTCTCGGAGTAGGCTTTCCCATCCTTTGGAACATATCACACTCACTAGTGTACTTCTTCACATCTTGATCAAGAGTGGACCAATAATAGCCTACTTGTAACACTTTGAATGTTGTCCTCTTTGCTACAAAGTGACCTCCACAAGGTCCATCATGACAGGTCAGAAGGATGTCAAAAAATTCCTCTTCCCTTACATACCTTCTCAACGTTTGATATGGGCCAAGTTTGAAAAGATTTCCCCCAATCCAGGTGAAGGGGCACTTTTCCTGACTATCTTGCTCATTTCTTTGGAGGGCAAGTTTGGTGGGAACTATGTCGATACCAAATAGTTTGCTATATCAGCAAACCATGGGGAGAGAACTGAAATAGCAAATAAGTGCTCCTTTGGTAACTCATCATCCACCATTCATTCTTAACCTGTAGGAAGATTCACCCCAAATAAAAGGTATGCAACAACATTTTCCTTACCACGCTTATCAATAATGGTTAGATCAAACAACTGTGATAAGAACACAATACTATAATTCGAGCATTCACATTTAGTTTGTTCATTAAATACTTGATTGCAACATTATTAGTACGCACAAGTGTTTGATAGCCTGTAATGTAATGCCTAAATTTTTTTCATGAATACATAATAGCCAGGATTTCCTTTTCGGTCATAGTGTAATTTAACTCAGACTTTGACAAGTTCTTACTGATAAAATAGATGGCATAGGGCAGTTTCTCCTCTACCTTTCCCAGGGCTACTCCTATGGGTTCGCGTGAGGCATCAGCATGAATATGAAAGGGAGGGCCCAGTTTGGGCCTCAGAGAATTGGTGCAGTGGTTAACTTACCCTTTATAATGTCTAAGGTCTCTTGGCAACTTTTTGACCATATAAACTCAGAATATTTTGTGAACAACCAAAATAAAGGAGAGGCCAACTTGTTGAACTCCTTTATGAACCTTTGGTAGTATCCAACTAACCCCCAGAAACTCATGCCATCTCTCTTGTTCTGCGGAGGTGGGAGCCTTTGGATGATGGCTATTTTGTTCGAGTCCACCTACAGTCCTCGCTGAGATATTGAATGAGCTAGCACAGTCCCTTCAGTCATTAAGAATTCAAATTTTTTAGGATTGAGAGATAGGTTCATTTCAATGCATTTGTGCAAAACTTTAGCTGGGTTAGTCAGGACTTCTTGAAAATCACAGCCATAAGGTGTAAAATCATCCATATAAATTTCCACTGCATCATGTACTAATTCGATGAGAATACTCAAGACTGCTCTTTGGAAAGTGGCAAGAGCATTGCATAGGCCAAAAGGAAGGACCCTATAGGCAAAAGTACACCAAGGAGAGGTGAATGTGGTCTTATCCTAGTCTTTTAGGTAGATTTGGATTTGGTTGTACTTACTAAATCCATCTAAGAAAGAAAAAAGCTTTTTGCCTGCCAGGCCGTGTAGAACTTGGTCAATCAAGGGTAGGAGAGAATGATCCTTCTTTGTAGATTTTTTCAACTCTCTATAATTAACACAAATCCTCCACTTACCATTTTTCTTGGGAACTAACACTAAAGGAGAGACTACTCACTATTAGAGATAGGGTAAATGAATCTTGAATCTAGCAGTTTTTGGAGTTATTCTTTGACTATATCTTTAAGAGCTCGATTCATCCTCCTTTATGGTTGCTGGACTAGCTTGCAACCTTCTTTGATGTATATGTGGCGAGTACAAACTGAGGGGTGTACTCCCTTCATTTCCTTGTAACTCCAAGTGAAGGCTTCTAGGTTTCCTTTTAACATGTTGCATAGCTTTTCCTCTTGGACAATAGAAAGGGATGGATTAATTTTCAAGGTTTTCTCTGGGTGGAATTCTATGGTTTTGACACAGAGTGGGTTGGAATCGGTCAAGCATAAGTCAATTGGATGATTTTTCTGGGTTTCCCTTACTCCTTCTTCTAATGGTAATGAACTAGGAGTTGGACTTTGGAGCATATGTTCAATCAAGTCATCCTCATCTTGTTGTCCTCCTCCTATGGTTGCTTCTAAGGCATAAAGTTGGGCAGAATAAACCTCATCCTCTTCCTCCTCCTCCAACCATAAAGGTAAATCATTCTCTAGCTAAGGCTGAGCAGGAGGCTATAGGACTAACTTCTTGGACATATGCCCATTCTAGATGGTCATATTCCCAACTCTACAACTAATGTAAGTATCATTTGTGACCAATCATGGCCTCCCAAGGATGAGAGGGTAGCCAATAAGCTTAGCCTTAGGTTGGAGAACTAGAAAATATGTAGGGTACTCCAAGGAGTCAATGGAGACCATCACATCCTCCACAATTCCCTTAGGGGTGACTGTGGAACAGTCTACAAGTTGCAAAACTATTGTGGTCTTCCTCAATGACCCTTGGAGGTTGAGCTTGAGCATGGTGTCCTTAGTCATCACATTAAAGGCAACCCCAATTGTTATCGAGAAAACTAGTGTCCATTCAGAGCTGCTAGTCCCACTAAGATGGGTAGCTATCTTAGAAACAAACAAACTAAAGTTACTTGCATTTTCCTTTATGAGAAGTAGATTAGAGAGAAGCAGAGAGTACCAACCTTAGTCTTTCGCTTAGCTCCTTGCTTGTTTCCTCTCCCCTTTGACATATCTTTGCCACTCCTTCCTCACTTTTCCTGCTTCAAAGAACACCTATAGAGTCAAAGCAGCATAATACCATCAAAGCATAGAGATCTACAATCATAAACAATATAGAATCAGATATATATTGACCATAGAAATGCATATATCAATTCAATATTCAAAGACATACAAGAATGTGGAGGAAAAATAAAATAGCTTTATTGATAGAAGTAATAGAAGAGAGGATTACAACCCATTGATCTGACCCAACGCCATCCTCCCAGCATGAAAGCCATTCTTCACCTCATGAAAAGCTATATCACCCAACACTATGATTTTCCACAAAGAAACCAACAAAAATTCCTTACAAGATGCAAAATTCCAGCCTCTGGAACTCTAGGATGAGGGATCCATATATAGATGTTTGCAGGTGGGTGAGTTAGCTTCTGGGTTTTTTATTAGTGTCATTTCTCTAATAGTTCTCAATTCCACTTGGAGATTTCATGATTTCTTACTCATCCCTGGGTGAATTCAGAGAGGCAAGTGTCACAGGAGAAGTTTATGGAAGATTCCATGATCATCCACCTTGCAAATTGTCTCTACCATTTGTCTACTCTCGCCCATCACACCCCATAGAAGGGCTTTTCAGTATGCATTGCACCCCCCGTGTGCATTAGGTGGTATGCATCGCACTTTGACCATGGAGTAGGTGAGATGGTTCAGTTTTGACCAGTTCTGAACAATTTTTCATGGAGAACTTCTAGGAGATGATGTAATCAACTGACCTTGTTCCTTTAGGGTATGAAACAAAACTTTTAGGGACTTATAATCCCTTGGTTTATGGACATATAAGATTGGGGTTGCAGTGCCCAAATATGTCTATAATAGTTGCCCCCTAAAGCATGAGGTTGTAAATATTTTGATGTCAGGTGAAATGCTTTATCATGAGGATCCGAAGTTTTCCGCACTGGAAGGTGACCTGTAATAAGATACAATACAATACATTATCTTCATAATATTTTCATGATCTAGCTTAGGCGGGCATTCCCATGCTCAGCTTCATAAATTCATTTTCATGTACATTGGACAGACAACAGTCTGTATGGCAGACTGATGATTTTTTTAGAGCCATCATCCTTTGGCTTGGATGATTATCTGTGCAGCTATGATGTACATTTGATGTATTTATTTTCTTGAATATATCGCAACCCGGATGGATGAAACTAGATCCGGGGTCTTCAAACTCATTCAATCTTCGCCCAAAGTACAAGTCGATCCATGTGAAAAGATGTTATGAAGTTGAACATGGAAAGACATCGCCTGGTTACCAGCCAATGATGTAAGTTGTTAACAAGCGCGAGAGGAATCACCAATAATGATAGTGACCCTCATGGTACTGCGATACAATTCATGTGGTGTGAAAATGGGACTTGACGTTGAACACCACGCAAAATCTTTCGGTCAAAGGCCATTGATGTAAACCTATCGTTGGAAGTGAGAAACTTTCCATTGAGGCATGCAAGCTTCAAAGTACTGAAAGGGTTGTTCTTAAGTCAAATTCTTGGATAATGAGCTGATGTCAACAAGAAGTGACCTGTCATAGGAGGGCCTTAATGAATCCCACATCTACGACACAGAACGGAGAAAATGATTTTGTGGAGGTAAAAATGATCTGATGATATAAGGTTCAGGGTGGCGGTCATGAAAGAATGAAGGGTGAAGGTATTGTAGCAGATGAGACACAAGCTAGGTTGGTGAATTCTCTGAGCGACTTCTCTTGAACATATCGGCGACACTGAAATGGATTGGTAGTGTTAACCCCAAAAATGGATGGTACAGTGGACCAATGGTGATATGACCAGAGAATGGAATAACCCAACCTGACTCAATCATGGTGATCGAGTGAAAGTGTCATGTTCAAGAGCGACTTGCTACAAATAAAGTTTCTTCAAGTTTTCTTCCCAATTTTTCCCCGGTCATTTCTAACCAGTACCTCTTTATTTTTGTCAAGCTTGAGGAGGATAACATATGCTTTTTCTATAATTTTCCCTTAAGGCAAACCTGTCGCTATGTTTTAACGAGCCTAGAGATAGTGAAACTCGTTCTTGTCTGCATGGACAAGTTTGTCGCTATTGTTTTAACGAGTTTAACGACAAGGATAACTCGGTCCTTTTCAATTTTAGAGAGTCTGAAAAGAGATGAAAAGGAAACTCCAGTAATCCTTTTTCGTAATATAATCCCTTAAGTCCGAAAAAGTATAAAATAATATGAAAGGGATGACTTTTTCGATCATTTTAACGAGCAGAACAAAACAAGCACTCAATATTTTTGTGCAATGATCCCTCAGGTCCAAAAAGATTAAAATATAGAGGAGGGATGGCACTTCCAATCACTTTAACGAGCTAGAGAGGCCAATTGCTTGGCAATCTTTTCATATTTTACGATTCAGATGAAAAGAACTTAAAGAAGACTCATTTTTTCAGGAACAAGTGATGATTTTGGATAGCAGCTGGTTCCAGGTAAGGTTTGGAACTTTTCAATCATGACAGTGTAAAGAAGGTGGCTAATAGGATCACTTGTCGCAGTTGTTCCTCAAAAGGGGTAAACAATCAAATGGAGGTGTATGATCAGCTAAAAAAGAGTGGAGGTGATGGTAAGAACACGACCAAGGCTCAAACGCTGATAATAATGTGATTGCAATGGTTATTTACCAAATGTGGGTTCATTTTTTAATGAGCTTAAACTCTGGTGGAACATATGCTCATTGCTAGGTTTATTTTTTAATGAGCTTGAACTTCATGTAAAACTGCTCGTCCCAGTCATATAATAAGGGTGTCTCATCGATAGGTTCATTTTTTAGGGAGCTTGCCCCATTCAAAACTTTGCTCCGGATCCTTTCATTATGCAAGCTAGGAACAACCAATCCTATGAGTTTAAAGGGTTAGGAGCCTACAAACTAAGAAAATAAATGGTCGCTTTTCACTTGCATGCAAAAAGGTTTGCATGCCCCCTAGGTATAGCAAAGTAGAGTCTCTAGGCTACCATACTGAAGTTCTTGCATCCACAAGATGGTTCCACCCACATAGCAGACAGAAACACTTCCTCGGTTTAGTCCATCGAAACAGACGAAGGTGATTCTAGTTCTAATCACCTAACCTTGATGAGGGAATCTTATTCCAGTATAATCCCATTTTCCTAAACGGACAGGTGTGTCGGACTAGTCATATATCCTCCGCGGAAACCTACGCTATACCTAAAGTTTTCCTGCCGAGGTAGACCAGGGTGCATGCCCCCCGGGTTTAGTCACATTCATTGAATCACTCGCGTTCATCAAGTGGACGGACTGGAGATTGATGATACATTCCTTACGCAAAAAGACTAGTTAGGGATGGCACTTGACTATTAGCTATATGTAAACTGGGGAATGAAAGTTGGTCTAGGAGTTGGACCACTCTGCCTTCATGCGAAAAACACATCACTCGAAAGAGTGAGGAAACAATAGCTCCAATGCTATAAATGTAGTCATTCCCAAGGAGTAAATTGTAATATAAAGGTCCTTGGATTACCATTACATTCAGATAAATGGTTTTCCTTCTCAAATTTATAAGCAAATTTGGAAGGATCCCTAATGGTCGACTGGTTCCTTTGTCAAAGCCTATCAGATTTCACATCTTAGGCAAAAGCGATGGTGAACCAAGTGCTTTCCAAGTAGTTGAGGAAAGGATACTCACAGAAGCCCCTTAATCTATGATAGTACTGACCATGACCATTCTGTAAGCTTGTACTATGATTCATAATGGTACATTAGATGGTAGACAGGGTCTGCCTAGTAGATTCCAATCGAAGGAAATGACTAGGTTGCTTGGAGGTGGGATTGAATAAACGACCGGATACATCTCCTTCTCCTTCCCTTTCTTCTTCTTCTTAGTTACTTGGTTTTTAGCTTTACTAGCTTCACCAAGCGAAGAGGAAGAAGGAGAGGGAGAAACAAATGAAGTAGAAGGTTGGGGGGTAAATCTAGTATCATATGGTTGCTGATTTGATTGATCAGGAATCATGGTGCTTTGAACGACAAAGGTCGAGAAGAGCCATACTGGCAGGCCAATTGTTAGTCTTGGAAGGGACAATGTGGCCATATGAGGTGCACCACCATCTCCCCAAGAGGAGAAAGGACTAGGATTTCCCCCAAGGGGAAATCCTTGGTTGTTGGACTCCATTTTCTCAACCTAAGATCAACGAGGGAACAATGATGTTATTCCGATTAAAATAAATTTTATAACGCTTTGACACAACTTACTTTTTCAATTTTTAAGAGTCGAGAAAAAGCTAAAGATGACTCTAGTCACCTTCGATTTTAATGAGCCTGAAGTGACAAGTGCTCACATGGACCTTTTCTGTTATGGAGTCTGAAAAGGAATGTAAGTGACTACTCTAGAAATCTAGACAAAGGATTACCAAACCAATCGCAAAACTATAGAATACTTTTTACGGTACGACAATCAATCTTCCCGAATGCTATGTTCAGTGCATTACGATCGATAAGGCGGTAGACACGACTTCCTAAGGATAAAGGATATAGCCTATTGTGGTCTCCCAATATATACTCAACGGTATGTGGGAGCACAAGTCCATACTGGCACTCGTCATCTCAAAGAGGAGGAATCACCCAACCTACGATGAAAGCGATAGTTACCAGGCTTTACGACGTCGGAATACATCTCTAGCCTAGACTTCTAAATGTTGTACGTTAAGTTCCAAAGCATTTTTATGTTCATTGAAATTTATTTTACAGTTGATCTTTCTTAATAAGTTTGCCTTTAAGGTTCACCGCATGATGTAGATATACAACTCCTAAATATGCAATCTAAGATGATAAACATGCATTTACTTTCTCTTTTTGCAATGAAAATCCTAGCTACTAAGGGAAGAGAAGCGAAATTCTTTCAACATAGAGCAGAGAGCACACACTAAAATGCACTGTCCTAAATCAATCTCCACAAGAAGTCTAAATGCAAATGCACATGCATGTATTTGTTTTCTACTTTCTTAATGTGTGAATGACAAAAATAATGCTAAGTAAAAATCTGAACTATCTTTTCTTTCAAAGCGGCAGTACTAACAATTTTCTTTTCAAAAGACGAAAGGAAGACAAGGACGACACTTTGCGATTTTGAATTGAAAACTGCTTTTGACACTTGAAATACTATTAATTCAAATCAAATACAAGAGTAATAGTGTAATTGACTATCAAAAAGAGGAGGATTCTTTTCTTTGACTAAAAATGACACTTTCAAATCAAAAGACGACAGTTCGATTAAGCTACTGTTTGTAAAGGAGAACTGTAAATGGTGAAACATACATAAAAACATTCACAATTATTTGTACAATGGAGGCCAAATAATTCAAAGGAAGGGAGTTTCAACAGTGGTATATTGATCACAAACAACAAAAATCCTGAATAAAGCTGAAGAGAATGAAGAAAAAACAAAATCTGGAGGCAGAAACAGTCTTATCTGATCATCGCACCTGTAATACATGGAAACAGGGATGCATCTCACCTACAACACACAGGAGGTGCGATGCATCTAGACTATCAAAAGGAGATAGTGCGATGGTCCAGGGACGAGACTTTAGCTTGGTTTTTGGTTACAATTTGCAGCTTAGTTCAGGGATTTAGGCTGAGCTAATGATAGTCAGTAAATACAAAACATAGGGGTTGATCTAATGAGGTTACTTGAGCCACCACTAGGGCACTTAGGATGTTTGCAAGTTAGATGTTTAATTCATAAAATAACCCAAATATTGACTGAAGCAACGTTTATCTACTTTGTAGTTGCATAGCAAAAGCAATTCGAAGGCTAGTTGGCTTAACTTTAGGCTCCTTCTGTAGCTTATAAAGTAAACAAACTAGAAACAAGCAAACAAGCTATTCACTCCCCAGCAGAGTCACCATTTTGTTATCGGGAAAACTAGTGTCCATTCAGAGCTGCTAGTCCCACTAAGATGGGTAGCTATCTTAGAAACAAACAAACTAAAGTTACTTGTGTTTTCCTTTATGAGAAGTAGATGAGAGAGAAGCAGAGAGTACCAACCTCAGTCTTTCGCTTGGCTCCTTGCTTGTTTCCTCTCCCCTTTGACAAATATTTGCCACTCCTTCCTTGCTTTCCTACTCAAAGAACACTATAGAGTCAAAAGCAGCATAATACCATCAAAGCATAGAGATCTACAATCATAAACAATATAGGATCAGATATATATTGACCATACAAATGCATATATCAATTTCAATATTCAAAGACATACAAGAATATGGAGGAAAACTCAAATAGCTTTATGATAGAAGTAGTAGAAGAGAGGATTACAACCCATTGATCTGACCCAGTGCCATCCTCCAGCATGAAAAGCCCTTCTTACCTCATGAAAAGCTAGATCACCCAACACTATGATGTTCCACAAAGAAACCAACAACACTTCCTTACAAGATGCAAAATTCCAGCCTCCGGATCTCTAGGATGATGGATCCATATATAGATGTTTGCAGGTGGGTGAGTTAGCTTTTAGGGTTTTGATTAGTGTCATTTCTCTGATAGTTCTCAATTCCACTTGGATATTTCATGATCTCTTACTCATCCCTGGGCGACTTCAGAGAGGCAAGTGTCATAGGAGAAGTTTCTGGAAGATTCCATGATCATCCACCTTGCAAACTGTCTCTGCCATTTGTCTACTCTCACCCATTGCATCCCATAGAAGGGATTTTCAGTATGCATCGCACCCACCGTGTGCATTAGGTGGGATGCATCACACTTTGACCATGGAGCAGGTGAGATGGTCCAGTTTTGACCAGTTCTGAGCAGTTTTTCATCGAGAACTTCTGGGAGATGATGTAATCAGCTGACCTTGTTCCTGTAGGGTATGAAACGACACTTTTAGGGACATAGAAACCCTTGGTTTGTGGACATATAAGATTGGGGTTGTAGTGCCCAAATATGTCTATAACACCAAGATCGATTAGAGTGTGAGGAAAAATGGTGCCATTGATGTGCACATCTACTACAGGGCTTCATGGGTCGAAATATTTCAGACATATTACCTACCCCATCATTAAGTCGGACAGCTGCCCAATGAAATTAATGGCCACGAAATCCCTTTTTCTTCTTCCTGGATGCTTGAATCATTTCTCCTTAATTGACTTATTGTAAACGAGAAAATCTTTTATTGCCTAGAGAAGGGGGATATTTACACAGATTTTTCAATTTTCCTATAAGTTCAGTTTCTTCTCCGGTAGGCTAGATTAGTTGGGCTAATCTCTTGGGAAAGGGTGGATTTAATTTAAGATTTATTTCCTATATTTCTTCCTCAACCTCCCTATGTGGAGGGGGAGGTTGGTTATCCGGGAGGACTCTCCCAGATCTTAGGTTAATCTCATGGATTTCCACAGCATAAGCTGAATATGATGTCTCTCCACTATATAATTGTTGAGCCTGCCTATTGTTTGGGTTTAGATTTGGCTCGACAAACATTTGGGGTTTCTTTAGTCGAGCAGAGTGTAGTAGTTGTGGCTAGGTAGGTGCTCAAGGCAATAGGGCTGGAGCATCGTTGTATTGGGGCCTCCACCCCTCAAGTGGGGTATTCCACTGAGGTTGTGGTAGAGCGTAAGGTTGAAATGACTGGCTAGCTGGCTAGGAATGATATTGAGATGCATAGGACCAAGGAGGGGGTGTAGACCAGGAAGGATGAGAGGGGGGTCCCCAAGAAGGTATAGTTTTGTTTTGGTTGGGGTTGTAATATCCATGGGATGACCCTTACATGCCCTGTTCATATGGTCTAGGCCCAAGAGGTCTCCCTTGGTTGATGTAGCAAAGCTGCTCAGTGACCCCTTCAACTCCTTGATATACAAACTTGAGTCATGGTAAATAAGGAACTTGCTTGTGGAGTGGTTTTCTGCAAAGACCAATCAAATTTCAATATAATTCAATGGACATTCATTTCTAGGATGCCTCCTGGTGCATCTAGGAGAAAATATGGCCAAGTCTCTCTCTGCTTCGTATTGCTTCATTTTGATGTTCATGGTGTCCAATTGCAAGGCAAGGTTTTGCAACATCTCACTTTTGAAATCTTCTAGCATGTTTTCGATTTCACCCTTGATTGATGAGTTGGAAGATGATGTGCTGGACATAGGTTGACTACTCCTATCCTTTTTCCTGGCTGCCCTAGAATGGTTTCTAAAGACAATCTTGATATCCTCATAGGGCAATTACTAGATATCTCCTCCTACTAGAAAGTGTAAGGTATCGAGAAGGTCTTACTCCCCAGAGCATGACTAGTTTTAAGGACTCAGGGTCAAGTGTGCACTTGGCCCTTTGTAATTGAGCTCAAATATTTATTCGTAGTCTTCTAAGGATTCATCATGGCCCATGGACTTCCTGAAAATTTCTTCTTTAGTATCCTTTGACCTACAGTACTCCCGATATTTGTTGTTAAATCCCTACTGCATATGAGCCCAAGTTGTGATGCTATCTCCAGGTAAACCCATGAACCAACGCAATGTTGCATCCTTGAGGGTAGACAGAAATAGTTTTAACTTTTTCTCATCATCTATGTAGTCATAGGTTCGGATAACAACAAACTCAAATAGGAAAGTGTCAGGGTCCTCTGTGGTCATGCCATGGAAATGAGGTATGGCAGAGGGGCTTGTATTCTTCATCTTAGTGTCCCCATTGGTTTCCCTGATGGGGAAGGAACCCTCAACTCTCTCTATATTCCCTCTATCATTTTGGTTTTCAAACATTAGCTCTGTAGGAATGGGTTCCTCTTCTTCTTCTTCCTGTGTAGGTTGTTCAAATATGTTAGGTTGCTCACCTAAAGGTTTCTCCAGTTCACAATCACCAAAGAAGAGAGAAGGTTGGATGTTGGATGCACTGGGGGTATTTGGAAAAAATTTCCCTAAATTGTCCCTATTCCTACGAGACATGAAAGGAAATGTTTTTGGGTTGGTTTTTGTAAATTTTTTCAGGCTAGAAAGTACTTTGCAGAAACGAAATTTTTGATTGAATGAAAATCACTAACAGAATGAAAAAGCTACTCGTGGAATTGAAATTCTACTTGCAGAATGGAAAGGAAAGCAGATAATGACAAATGAAAGAAAGGAAGCTACTAGATTACTTTTGTAGAAATAAACTAATGGCAAAAAATTGATTACAAGAAATAGAAGAAAAGAAAGAAGTAATCACATTCTACTCAGACAGCTCCCCAGAAACGGTGCTAAAAAGTGATGAGCGCTAGTATTGCAGCAAAGATGTTGCAACTCCTTGGCTAGCAACTTCACTTATGAACCCGTGGTTCTACAAATTTGGAGGTGATAATGATATATGCACAAGTAAAAGTGAAGGTCCTACCTGTTGTCACTGTTCATCCAGTGAGAGACCCCAGGGGTTCAAAGGCAAAATTCTATAGAGTCTGAAGAAGCTTGATTCTTTGACTGAATAAGAGAAAATCTATTCTAAGAGAGATACTCTACTGCAGTAATGAAGAAAACAACATGTAATGCTAAATCACACCATATCCTAATTAACCATCTAAACAACTATGCTAAGAATAATTGCTAAATCAACACTAACCTAATGCTGCTACCTAAGCTACAAAAGTAAAGAGCATCAAACCATACTAATGTGTAAGTAAGAAAACTAAACTAAATCTATTTTCACTTTTTTGTTTTTTTTTTTTTTTAAATCAAGTATGCAAATTAACTATTCTTGTGGATGTGACATGTAGATGGAAGGTGATTGAGGATGGATAAAAGGCTTATGGTGTGGTTGGATGGTGTGCAATGGTCTTAGGAGGCCTTTTCTGACTTCCTATAAGTTCCACATCAATTCAGCATCAAAACAAGTCGTTTCAGGAAAACACACAGGATGTACTAGAAACCTACAGGATGATCCTGTAGGAATTATAGGAAACCTACACGATACAATTGAGAGCTAATTGTGAGGTGTTGGATCTGTTTGGAAGCTTGGAGAAGGTGTGTGATGAGTGGGATGGGGTGTTAGAAGGCCTAGGAACACTTAGGAGTCAATATCCAAGATCATAGATGGCTAGATTCACTCAATGTATCTAGGGGAATTTCAATGAAAAAATGACAAAAAATATAGTGAGGGTGATGGTGGAACAAGAGACGGTTAGGGTGGATGAAGTGGCAGGTGGCTGCTGGTGATGAAGTCTGGGTATCCTCTTGAAGTACCTAATGTTCTTAAAACATGTGTGTTTTCCAAGAACTATGCAACAAGCTATACTTTCATAAACTAGAAAGGCATGAATCAGTTGCCTATATTATGCATGAAGAGAGTGATGAAGGGAATGAAAGCATGATTGAGATATGATTGCAGAAATGGATTAATGGAAAAATATGACAATGAAATGAACCAAATGCTGAATCAAGACAACAAACTCCAAATCTCATGCAAGGACTAGAAATCTATATTCTTGGGGCTACTGAAGGGTCTCTTCCTCAAGTCATGGTCCCAGAGAGAGGAAGTGAGGCCGAGGCACCTGCTGACAACCTTATGGTGATCCTTTTTCTCCTTGCTAACTAAAATAAAGCACAAATGGAAGCAAACTAACATATAACTAATCTAATCTACACTGCTGTAATGGAAACGCAACTACTAAACAAATGAACAATGAAACTATGAATCTATGCTAGCATACATGTAAAATAAAGAGGAGCCTTGGCTACTAGTGTTGGGACCTAACCTAAGAGCTTCAACCCTCTGAGTTAACTCAGTGATGGCTCAAAACAAAACTCATTCTTATTATCAAAACAATGGATTAAATAAAAAACTGTCACAAGTCTTGTAGCTCAAAAATAGAGTAGAGTTTTACAATAAAAAATCAGAATCCTATTGAGGTCCTATGCCTCTCTACTTATACATCTAGAGTTTCCAATGAATCCCTTAATTTTAGAGAGGTTTGGCTCCCAAAGTCGAAATAAATTGGTGCTTTCTGTTTCACTTGTTTGCCTGCCTTCTAGTCCTCATGATTTGATTATTTGCACTCCAAGAGGATGGAGGAATATTCGAATGAAGGTGTAGTAAATGAGGAGGATTTACCTCCTATAATTCCTCTCTATTGTCCCATTTGAGTTATGATTAAGGCCTTTGCCAAAATTCCTTTCTTTTGTCTTTTAATCCTACATTAAATGCACATTAGACCACAAATAAAAATATCCAACTATAACTCATCTCATAAACAAAATATAATCAAAAGTATGCAATGTGAGAATAGTTTGTATGACTAAGGTAAGAGGTGAATTAAGGCCCATATAATTACCCAATGATGAGGCTCATCATCAACATGCTCCTTTTTATATGCATGCCCTTTTTCTACCACATAGCATTCACCAACACCGCTTAATAGGTCTTAGTTATATGCATGCACTCCATTTTTTTAATGTTTAATGAATCATATGTGCCTTTTTTAACCATCCATGGAGCTTCAACCCTCTAAAATGTTTACATCCTGTAAGTCTGCAACCATTATATATTTTTATTAAGATGTATATGTTATCATAATTACATTTGTAGGCTTTCTATCCTCAAAGAAAAATTACAATTATCAACATGTGTATGTGAACATACCAGCCCCAAAACACAATCAGACATGTATGCCAACACAATGACCCTCAAAAGAAATCCATCGGATCACTAGCCAAAGTTGTGCATGTACATGTTATTTACATTCGAATTGTTGAGTGGGTGTGTTACATATCTAAGGTGAAAAACTCACATAATGTGAGGACTACACCAACTTGAGATATACTTCACCTATACTACATTTTAACATTATGACTCATGATACAACTTCCCCATGGTACATGGTAGCACTTATGACACATTTCTATATTGGGATGCAAAATATGCCTCTCAATACAACTAATAAAAAAATAATAAACAAAAAGAGTATATTTTTAATAAACTTAATGCAAAATACTTTGTAATAAGTAAATAAATTATCACCCTATTGTAAAATAAAATAAATTATTGTAAACTCTAAAAAAAATACTTTATTCTAACAATTAAATATTCTTAAAAATAATTTGCCTAAAAAAAATAAGAAGATAAATGGTTTTTTTGTGGACTACTACAAAAATATTTCTATTAATATAAAAGTTTTACGCTGATAGCATATGATTGCCAAAAAACTGATATGGGACTATGATTCTCCAAAAATATTTCTAAAGGAAACATTAAGGCAATAAAAAACAATAACCAATAACAATCCGCATTTACATCCACTACGCTATAGGAAAATTGTTTCCTATAGCCGATATAGATGAAATTGAAATACAGTAATGTACAGTCCCCATAGCCACAAAGGAAAGAACACCACTACAGGAAACTATGATGGAGGAATTGATCCTTTGTTGCCATATTATTTCTGTGAGAGCCGTCATAAAATATAAAAGGAAAAACAACTGATGCCATATTTTTACATGAGGAAGATAGACATAATGTCTTACCAGCTAAAGACCATTGCGTGTTGTAGGAAAAGTGACAAAATTATTTTCCAAACAAATGTTGCCACTACTTATTAATAAGAGAGACATAGATACCCTTGTTGGGACCTCAGTCTGATATAATCACTTTAGAGAGGGAAGATGTATTAGATGGTGGAGAGGCATTAGTCGGTTGAGCATTTATAACATTAGGAGGCTCATTGAGCCTCTTAGAATCAGAATCAGAAATGCCATATTTCTTAACCCTTTGCAAATGTGAAAGTATATCATCCAAGAGAAAATGAACATCTTGAGAAGGTGCTTGATATCCTCTTGACCTACAAAATTTTTGTAATTGTCTACCTACTTATCTCAGAGAACCAAGCAAAAGAGGGTATCCAAATATTAATGGATTGTAATAGAGTGTAGAAAATGCAGTCTCCTCTTTTTGAATTTCTGAAGATTGGGAATCCATTTAAGGTCTTCAATGCTTACCTCTGAATTAGAGAAGTAATCCTTGTTGCTGAACTCTTTAGATTAAATATGTAGAATTTATTTTCTAATCTCCAGAGGAACTAAATCAAACAAAGATTCAACCGAATTCTAGCCAAATAATTGTCTACATTGAGAAGTAGAGTTACAGGCACCCCCTCGTCAACTCTTCATTATCTGTCAAGGTGGCATAGTCACAAAGAGGGACATATAAAAAAAGTGACATGAACAACAAAAATACAAATTGGACACTACCCTAAGTTTTGAACCCTTGAACTTAGGAGAATTATTTCGTCACAAATGTATAGTAATTCACTTTCATGGACAATAGATTGAAAAATATAAGCCCAAATGATTATTGAAAGAGTAACACCAAAAGTTTTCAAAACACGACCTGAGCGATAGATATACCCAAATCATGTACCCTTAGCTAGAGTAGAGACTCAACGTTTTTATGTGGATGGAAAATTATGGTAGGGTGCTCTTGGATACCCATCATATAATACACACATGTATATATCAAAGTTTCATAATGCCATGAACTAGAGACAAGTATTGGCCACAACACGTAGACCTCAACCAACATGGACAAAGACCAAAAACATTACACCATAAAACCCCCAATTTCCCTATTAAAATGTAAGAGTAAGAAACATTACTAAATCCATTTGCAAAAAAATCGATGATACCATACCCCACAGACCAAGATAGGACAAGTAAATGATATACATGGATAATCAGTTTCTTGAAGAGTTAAGGAAGGTAGAACCTTGACCAATTCGAAGACTAGTTGTGTGGTAGTGTTGTTGAGCAAGTGTTGCGGGAAAAAACCAAATTTCGCTCAAAAAGGTGGCGACACCTGAATTTAAAAAGACATGGATTGAAAAAACCCCTAGCCACAATGTATACCATGACATAGGAATATAATTGGCAAGGTGGGTGGCTCTTCTCTCCACCACCCCCAATCATATCTAACCTTTGCCACCCTGTGGTCTATCCCATTGATTTATAATTGAATGGCTGAAGAGAATGACACGTGGTGGGAAAATAGTTTATCAGCTAGAGCAGGACTAGGAAATGACAAGTGTTGGTGTCGACATGATTTTTAAGAAAAACATTCGTTGCCTTTTGCATCCTTCCATTAATGATCTTAATGCAAACATCACCCAATTCCTTGAATGAAAGATCCAACCCTACCAACTTCCACCAACCTCCACCAACCTTGCCAATTTATGAGCAAGCCATGTTGGTTTGTATTCATGAGGAAGCTAATAGTTCCCTACTACCCTAAAAAAAATGCAATTGCAAAAATAAAGAATACAACTGCAAAGACTATTGCCTATATTCAAATGCAGTGCTCAAGTCAAATTTTGGATTAGAAGACTCCTAAAGAAATATTTACATGTGAGAGACCAAATGTTGAACATTTAAGAATATTTGGTTTTCCTATTTATGTTCATGTGCGCAAAGAATAAAGGAAAAAATTGGAACCATTCGGAGAGAAGGGAACCTTTGTTGGTTACAATGAGAAATGGAATGAAATTAGGTTCTATATTCTATGGAAAGGATATATTGAGACATAGAGGGATGGTACATTTGATGAGGATGTTTCATTGTGGAATTCTAAGGGTTCACACTTGGATGTTGATGATGAATTACAAACTGCTCTAAAGAATGTGAAACCAAGGCCCCAAGAACCTAAATGTATGAATGAAGTCCCACTTGAAGAAGAAATTGATCATGAACTTATTGGATATGCAAAATCTCTTGTAGCTCAGACATGAAACATAATTTCATTGTTAAAGAAAACATTGAAGGATGTGTAAGTAGAAAACTTTTCTCTCGTTCAACCATGTGCTCATATTCCCATAGGTATATGCATTTTTTCTAAATATGATGGTTGTATTGTTCAACCATATGGCCTTCTCAAACAATGTTCTACAACAATGATGATTGAAACTTTATAAGTCATGGGTTCGAGGTCCGAAGGGTTTATGACCATCGACGTATGTCAAAGGCATACATAAGAGCATTTTGGCAGTAAGGAGGAATGCTAATTAGGAATAGTCATTGCTTTAATGTGCATCTCATCCCTATGGTATTCATGGTCATTTGTACATGTGCTAGATGGATGTCTCAATAATAATTCTTACATCAAATTTGATAGTGAGTATTCATATCACGTATTTCCTTGCTATATATACCTCTACCTTACCCAACCATTCATTTATTAGTCATGATCCCTACTTCAGTAAGGGTAATGTCCTTAATTATTTGAAAGATATATGTTCTAAGAGCTCTGGCGATTCGACTGCAATCACGAGGTCTAGGGTTTAGTGCCTCAAACCTGCAAGCCCAGAACCAGCTCTGACGCGCAGAGAGACATGATAGAGGATCTACTAAATAGAGGTCGTGGACTGACGTGACAAATGGTAAACGAGGGGTCCACTGGGACCCCATCCTTCAAACAAGTTATAATGCAGAAACAGAAAGCGCAGGAAGGATTTAAAATCACTGGCTATGGAGAGCGTAAGGAAAATAGTGGAACCAGCAAAGAAAAGAAACAGAAGGTGCAAAAATAGACAAGAAGCAACCCAAAAATGAAAGAAAAATTAAGTAATGGAAAGGAGAATAGCGACAAAAGGGCAGATGCAGACCAAAGAGACACAGTTCCAATAAATACCCAAACAGAGGAAGAAGAGGAACATGAAGCAGAGAAACAGTCTCGAGATGAAAAGGAGAAAGAAACAACTCCAAACCCCAGCTCCAACAAAGCAACGCAAGGAGCATGGAAACCTAAAAAAATAGAAACCCTCAGAGTGGTTTTTACAGATCCGGAGATTCAAGCCCATAGAGAACACATGTCCGAACATGCAGTAATTTGCAATTTCATGGGACTGTGGCCAACGAAATGTGCGCTCTGTCAATGGATCAAGCAACATTGGAAACCTAAAGGTGATGTCAAACTACACCTAGGGGCAAAAGGTTTTTTTACTGTGGTTTTTACGAACTTAGAGGATAAGGACAGGGTTTTTGATGGAGGTCCTTACTTCTTTGCATCAATGGGACTTTATATGAGACCTTGGAAAACCAACTTTGTGCCAGAAAAAGAAACCTTCACACAGGTTCCTATGTGGATCTGTTATTCTCCCTTCCAATAGACTATTGGGGATTAGCGACGCTTAAGCAAATAGGAGACCGTCTAGGAACTTTCATCAAAGCTTCAGAAGCAATGATGCAACGAAGGTACACTTCCTGTGCAAGAATCTGTGTGGAGATGGATGTCTCAGGAGCTCTGCATGAGGGCTTATGGCTGGATTTTAGAGATGAGGACTACTTTCAAGCCATCGATTATGAGCAAATCCCCTTCTGATGTAGAAGGTATCATGAACATGGACACCTTGTCAGAGATTTCCCTTTAAACAAAACAGAGGAAGAACACAAACCAGAGCAAGCAACAAAGAGCAAAGAAGCCTTCACAAAGCCAAGAGCAAGACAAAGAGCCAACAGGAAAAGAATAAATAGAGCAGGGGTAGAACCATGCATTACCAACAACACCTTTAGCATTCTGGAAACCGACACAGATTCAAAAGGAACAAACAGGGAAAAGAAACTTAATGAAAAGCCAAAAGACAAACAAGGCCATAAAACAAAGAATGGGGAGGAAAATCCAATCAGAACAGAAGTCCAAATGCAAGAGCCAGAAGACGAACACGATGAAGATACTGATATGCTAACCAATGGTGGTGGTAGTGAAGAGATGGAGCTCAATGAAGCTCTAGAGAAGGAAGGGGTGAACCTCCCAGTCATGGAGGAAAACTGGAGAACTCAAGGACTAGAAAACATTCCAGAAGAAGAATTAAGGAAGATCAGTGATCTATTCATCGCAAGACAAAAGGCGGAATTAGACAGGAAAAACAGGAGATTAGGTATTGCAACATGCATAGGAAATCATTCAAAGAGCATCTCTCTTAATCCAACAGGTCTGAAGCAAAAAAAGAAAAGAGGCCGAAGAACAAATGGGGAGGTATTGCAAGATTTGGGGATTTTAATGCTAAATTCAGGCAAAACGAAGGCTCTAAATGCCTTCCCGTCTTACCAATAATATATCTAGTTATAAATGAAAATCATTTCATGGAATGCAAGAGGGCTCAATAGCCAAGCGAAACAAAGAATGCTTAAGAGAAAGTTCAAAAAAGAAAAGCCGGATATTATGTTCATACAGGAAACCAAATGTGCCACTAATCACATGGTGAACATCAACAAAAGGTTGGGAAAACCTATAGAATTTATAGAAGTAGCCAGTCAAGGATGGGAAGGAGGCATAGCTACTCTTTGGGACACCAGAGTGGTAGGTATCCTCTCAATGGAAGCTATGGAAGTTCAAATGATAGGTAATTTTGAAACTTACTTATGCATAAATGTTTATGGACCGCAAAGGTTAGAAGATAAATTTTCTTTTCTTAGTTCTCTTATGAGTTTAAAGCTTAGACATCCCACCTCGAAGATAATTATGGGCGGAGGTTTTAATATGATAACCTCTCTCCTGGAGAAGAAAGGAGGAATCATAAAGCTCAATAAGGATGCAAAACTCTTTGCTGAATTCATTGAATCTGCAAAACTAGTAGACATCCTACCCAAAAATGGTTCCTTCACTTGGAACAATAGAAGAGGAGGAGAGAAGCTGATTGCCTCCTGTTTGGACAGATTTCTTATCTCTGAAAGCATTTTACTTGAAGGAATAATAGTGGATTCTGACATTCTTCCCAGTGGAGGATTAGATCACTGGCCAACTCTTTGAAGGCAACCTTCCTAGGGACCCCTAGAAACAAGCCTTTTAGATTCGAAAAGTTCTGGTTGACTCACCCCAACTTTGTTCAATTGCTGGAGAAATGGTGGTGTGAACCATTGGACATTAGAGGAACCAGAATGTTCAAGCTGCAAAGCAAATTAAAACACATCAAAAACAAAATTAAAGAATGGAATGCAACTGAATTTGGGAAAATCTTCCAAGAAAAAACCATCGTAGAAGGCAAGTTAAATCAAATTCATAAGGAATGGGCTTCGGGGAACAACAATGAAGACTCAAGGGAACAGGAGAAAGCACTTATGCAACAATGGCAACTCCGTTGTCAACAGGAAGAAACACTTTGGAGACAAAAATCAAGGATCCAGTGGCTAAAGGAAGGAGAACAAAACACAAAGTTTTTCCATAGATCTACGCTAGACTACAGGGGTGCAAATAAAATTCTTCGGCTCAATAATGAAGCAGGGGAAACTCTTCAAAATCACAAGGAAGTATCAACTTTGCTTACCAGGCATTTTAATCATATAGCTCAGGAAACGCAGGAAGAAAGAACAAAGGCCATAGAGGAACTAACCCAAGCAATACCTCACATCATAACTAATGAGAAAAACTCAGCCCTATTAAGAGCTGTCTCGATGGAGGAAGTGGAAGAAGCTGTCAAGAGTATGCCAAATGATAAAGCACCTGGGCCTGACGGTTTTACAATAAATTTCTATAAAGCCTGTTGGCCTACTATTAAAACAGATGTTTGGGAAGTTGTAGAAGATTCCAGACGCTCCTGTTCCATTCTCAAATCGCTGAATTCCACTTTCCTTGCTCTAATTCCTAAGGAAGAAGAAGCCAACTCTCCAGAAAAATTTAGACCTATAGCTTTATGTAATGTGATATATAAAATCATATCTAAAGTTATAGCCAATAGACTTAAGCCAATTCTTCCTGATTTAATTTCGGAAGAGCAGTCGGGCTACGTGGAGGGCAGACAAATTTTGGACAATATCCTTTTAGCTTAGGAGATGGTTCATACCATTCAGACAAAAAAATTAGCAGGTATGCTAATGCAATTAGATCTCTCCAAAGCTTTCGATAAAGTCAACTGGAATTATCTGGAAGTCATTCTGAATGCTTTTGGCTTTGACAAGCAATGGACCAAATGGATTCTAGCACTGATTAAATCCACCAAATTTTCTATCCTGGTCAATGGCTCCCCCTCGGAACCCTTCTCCCCCTCCCGAGGCATCAGGCAAGGAGACCCTCTCTCCCCTTTCCTTTTTGTGATCCTTATGGAAGGGCTCAGCAGACTCATTCACAAAGCAAGAGATGAAGGAAAAATTAAAGGATTACATCCACTTCATTCCATACCTGCAACAACGCACCAGCAGTTTGTAGATGACACCATGCTGCATGGCACTCCAACTGTGAAAGAAGTCATGGCTTTCAAGAACATTCTAGACCTCTTCAGCAAAGCTTCAGGTATGGAGATCAATCATGCTAAATCTACTATTTTCTTCTTTAATACTCATCTAGCCATTTAGAAGCATCTATCTAATATTCTAGGATTCCGAAGGGGCAGTCTGCCCTCTAAGTATCTGGGAGCCCCGCTAACAACCAAACCTTGGCAAAAAAATCACTGGGAGAAAATCTTGGCGAAAATGGAGAAAAGATGTAAACATTGGACTCATAGGGCCCTTAATTTTGCTGGAAGATTGGTCCTCACTAAAGCAATACTACAAGCCATACCACATTATCTGCTCTCCAATATGCCGGCTCCTAATGGAGCCCTCTAGAAAATTAGAACTATACAAAGATCATTTATGTGGAGTGGCAATGCTGAGAAAAAGAAATGGGCACTTGTGGCCTGGAACAAACTTTGCAAATCAAAAGCAGCAGGGGGCTTAAATCTCATAGATCCCCACACCATCAACATGACATGCGGAGCCAAGCTGTGGTGGCGATGGCTGAAGGAACCCAATCTACCATGGGCCAGACACTGGAAGGAAAAATATACTCCCCACTGCAACGAACAGGACTTAATAAGGTTACAGGAAGTGCCTGAGGGTTCTCCAATATGGAATTTAGCAAGAAGGAATCATAACTTAGTTCAGGATGATAGTTTCTGGGAAATCCGCAACGGGGAAACCGCCTTTTTTTGGGAAGATGTTTGGCAGCAACTCCCAAGGCTAGAAACACCAGAGCTAGAAGATTTTAAAAGAGAATGCCAGAACAGGGGAAGGTACACTGTCCACCATTATTGGAGCCACAGCCGCAGTGACCAGGAATGGAGAGATTGGTTAATCCATGATACTGACAATTCAATTGAGGTAAACAATAATGTAAGGGATCTGCTAAGACATCTACACAAAAGAAAAATCAGAAAGGCTACAAAAAATGATAAGCTAAGATGGGGCATGAAAGGGAGTGGTAGTTTCACACTCAAAGAAGCCAGAGAGTAGCTAGAGCACTCAGAGCAGGTGGAAGTAATGCAATGGATCAACAAGGTCTAGGATTCCTTGTTTTGGCCTAAAATAAAAACCTTTCTCTGGCTCCTAATGCGGAGAAAAACTCTTACCTGGGAAAATCTGTGCAAAAAAGGATTTAATGGCCCTTCTAAATGCCCTTTGTGCAACAAAGCTAAAGAAACTATGAACCATCTTTTCAACACCTGTGAATGGGCGGATCACCTTTGGAAATGGATGGAAACTATAATGCAACAAACTAATAGGGATAGGGACTCCATTCAAAATACCATTATGAATTGGCAAAGCGAGTATTCAAACAATTCAAGAATCAACAGTATTTGGAAAGTCCTGCCAGGCTTCATAACTTGGACCATATGGAAAGAAAGAAACAAAAGAATTTTTCAGAATGAGCACAGAAATTTAGAGCACTCGCAAGTTACCTTAACCCAAAATATTCGACAATTAATCTTGGTAAAGTGCAGAGCAGATCCTGATAACCAAGCTTCGGCCAGGGACCAACGAATTCTGAAAGCCTTCAATTTGGACAACGGACAAAACATGGTAACCACAAAATGCCAACAAAAACCAAGAATGGGGCCAATTGGTTGGAGTCGTCCACCTGTAGGGTTCCTAAAGCTGAACTTCGACGGTGCCTCGAGAGGCAATCCTGGTTTAGCAGGCATTGGGGGAATCATCAAGAATCATGAAGGGGAAATTCTTCACATTTACAGTAAAGCCCTAGGGGAAGGAACCAATAATGAAATGGAATTTGCAGCCATGGAAAGAGGACTAAGGATTCTTAGAATGAACCAAACAGGAAACACAGTGATTGAAGGCGATTCAGAGGTGGCCATAATAGCGGCCAGGAAAATCTACAGGGGAACGCCAGCAAGTAAGGTTACCAGACATTGGCGACTGGCCAAGGTAATAGACAACATTGCCAAACTGTTAGGAGAAATGAAAGGTCTCACCTTTCAGGCGGTACGACGAAAAGCTAATGCGGTTGCTGACCACTTGGCGAATCATGGGATTGAACACCCTAACACAATGTGGGACAGCTGTTGGCAGGATATTGACAACCTAGAGTTAAGAGGCCAATGCAAGTAGCTCTTCAGGATGGATCTGGTGACGACAGAGGAGTCCGACCGGAGGGTCGAATAATACAACATCATAATTGAATAGACATGCTGACTAGGCAGGCACCATTAAATCCCAGCATGGCTCGAAGGACAAACGAGATAAGGGAAATTATGTCAGAAGCAGGTGATAAATATTTTTGCAGTTTTCATGATCTGTAATGGTATGAGCCGCCACAATATGATCAGGAAGGGGAACACTTGGCAAGATATGGAGCAGGCTGGGAGCGGTGACCGTAAGGGGAGGTAATTATACCATAACCCTACCAAAATACCATCACGCAACAATTATGTTGATCTGACATGCAAGTTGCACAGAGAAAGGCAACCATACACCGATAACTTCCCAGGAATTCGATATTTAACCACCATCAGAGACAACAGGAAAAACATTGTTTTATCGTGTAGCAAGACAAAGCCTTTTCACTCTGCAGATAGCGCTCAGGAAAACACCACGAGAGCAAGCAACAAAATGGCAGGGGAGGGCAACCACAATGCATCTGCCAACAAAGACCTTCGGCATGCGAGAGAGATGTACGAAACGCGGACCTCTCAACGGAATAAGCGTAAAATCATCGACTTGGAAGCCATGGTCCAAGAGGAGGAGAAAAAGCTTTCAGACCAGCAGATTGGAAAAGAAGTGGACTGGATCATGGACCCTGGAATAGTCAACACTCGCGCCACTCAATTCGTCAGAACCCAAGCTGAGAGCTGGCGCATGAAGACCCTTCTTGCGAAGGCTTTGGGTATACAGGATGAACATGCAGAGCAACTGCGAAAGCTTCAGAATCTCACAGAAGCTATGGAGCATGATCATATGGTGGTCGTTGAGAGCATTGAATTCAAGCTGAGTTCACTGGATCAACAGGCTGAATCCATCAACAAAAAACTCACGGTTCTTATTAAACTCTTAAGAAACGTCATTGGTCAAGACAACAAGACATCAGAGATGCAGAAGGGAGATTCGACCGAAGATCAGCAGGGCAATCCTCCCAAGCCGGGACAGGTCAACATGTAACGGTCTGCACTGGACCTCGGCGGTCTGTTTCTCTGTTTTTGCAGCCTGCTATCCTCGCCTCCTTCTTCTTTGCGGGTTGATCTGTCTTCTGTCTAAGAGCCTGTCTAGAGTCTTCTCCGACAGGTCTTCTTTGTCTATTTCCTTTTGTTAGTTCTGGCTCTCTGCCGCCCTGCGAGGTGTGCTGGTTTTGAGTTTTCAGTCACTCTTTTTGGTCACCTGAAGTTTGGTCTCCTAAGTTAGGCCTGCTATCAAGCGGCCCGCAGATGCAGAAGTTTTGTACTATATTTTCTTTTTGTTAATATCAAAAGCTAACTTACAAAAAAAAAGAGGGTAATTTCCTTAATTGAAGAAATTCCTTTTGTTTAATAACCTAGGGCTTTATCAATAGGTTTCGGCTAATTATTCTTTATTATTATCAATATGTATCACAAATACCAAATAAGATCTTCAGTGGCCCACTATGTACATCTTCTTGAAATTTATAATAGTCACATATATGTAAACTCACAATAGCCAAATGATTTACAAAACCATATACATTCATTTTTACATTCTTTTCAAATAGCAATTACATTTTATTTACATACACGTATATGAATAATTATAGGAAACTAGGGAAGTACTTATAGTGACCCTACAAATGCAAGGTGGGTAGGACAATGTTCACATTATATACAAGAATGCACTATGACCAAGACCATTAGCACGAGCTCTAAATGTTTTTGCAAGATGACAAAGGTGCAACAAGATTTTTCCCCTTGAGCAAGCGAGATTTGTAGAAGGTAGAGAAATTATTGATGGGCTCATCCTTGAAAACTAACTCCATTCACTCTCTAAAAATGAATAGAAAACTTTGAATATTAATCAAGCTAGATATGTCTAAGCTATATTACTATTTGAATTGGCATGTCATTGAAAGACTTTATAGTCAGAGTAGCTAAGGCCATGATCCATGATGAGGATTTGCTTATGATTTTATAGGCGAAGGCATGTAATACAACTATACACTTGCAGGGCATGGGTCCTTAGATGGTGGTGTAGCGCATGGCTCTTGAGGAGGATTTTACAAGAGTGAAACTAGTGGTGAGTAACATGTGCATATTTATTATTCTAATGTACGTGCAAGTTCCTTCAAATAAGAGGAATTTCAAATAAGAGGAATAAACTCAAGCCCTCATAAAAAAGGGGAATTTTTGTCGAATACAATGAAACTTCAAAGCTCTATAGGCTCTACATTATAGGATAGATGAATATAGTGGTTAGGCGGGATGCCATATTTAAGGAGGGTTTGACTTTTAGAAGGTCACATGGGCCAAATCTAGCAATGGTAGAGGATCAAGAGAAAGAGTCTTCGAAGGCTTAGGAAAGACTAGCAACACCAGCAACAGGGGTGCAATTTTTTGATTAGGAGGAGGAGCAAGAGGTTCCTTCAAGATGTACGAGGAGAAGGATGAGATGGGACAAGCAAAATTTTAAAGATGTTAAGGAGCATGTGGAGGCACTTGGAAGCACTTTTAGTGAGCGTATACCACCAACCACTTGTTCTAATTATTTGGCCTTGACAGGGAACATCACTGATTTTGATCCTTCTAACTTTTAGGAGGAAACAAACAAAAAATTTTGGAGGGATTCCATGTTAGAGAGTATAGCTCCATCATGAGGAATGATGTGTGAAATATTGTATCAAGGCATAAAGGGAAGTCATTGGTCACTTCTTAATGGATCTGCAAGATCAATCTTATAGTATATGGTTGTATTGAGAAGTACAAATCAAGGTTCATGGTGAGAGGGTTCTCTCATAAGGATGGAGTAGAATATGATGAGACATTTTCTCTTGTCATTGGATATGAATATATCAATGAGTGGAGGATACATCAGATGGATGTGAAGGTTTCCTTCCTCAATGGATTGATTGAGGTATGGGTGTATGTTGAGCAGACTCAGGGATTTGACGTGCATGGGAGGGAGACCCATGTTTGCAAATTGAAGAAGGCATTGTACAAACTAAGTATTAACCTCACGCATGTTATTCCAAGATTTATGGGTACCTACTTGGATTGGACTTCACAAAGTGTGAGGTGGACTCAAACTTGTAATATGTACTTTTTGAGGGTGAGTCATTCATCTTAGTTCTCTACATCGACAATTTCTTCTAGAAAATATTCAAGAATCTCATAGGGATGTGAAAGGAGAGCCACACTTCAAATTTATAGATGAAGGAAAAGGGTTTGATGCATTACTTATTAGGATTAGAGGTGTGGTAATAACAAGGAGAGATTTTCCTTAGGCAGGGAAAGTACACAATTGAGATTTCAAGGATATTCAAGATGGAAAATTGTTGGGCGATGTGTACAACTTCATTAGATGGTGGTATTCTTGAAAATTTATGGACTCGTAAAGATTTATGTTATGCTCATTTGAAAATATTTGGTTGTGAATCATATGTGCATATTCGTTAATAAAAAATATCAAAGTTGGATGACAAGTAATTAAAATGCATTTTCTTAGGATACACGGTTAAATTGCTAGGTTATAGGTTATGTGATCATTTCAAAGAAAGATTTATTAGAAGTAGGGATGTTATTCTTAATAAAGAAAAAAATGTTTAAAACCAATCACAAATATGTGGAGGAGAAAATAATTATTGAAATTCCAATACAATCGGAAAATCAACACCATTACAAGAAGACACAATAGAAGATAATGAGTGATCATTGCAGCAAAATGAAAGTGATGAACAATAAGGAGATAACATGAAGAACATCAAAATAAAAAACTACATATTAGAACCCTTTAAGTACAAAATAATCATAAAATCTATTTAAAGGAATATTTTTAAGGTTTAAATTAGATTGGAAAGGTTTACCAATTTTCTATTTTCCTATATTCACAAATTAAAGATAAAATATTATTTTTTATCTTAGGATGAAGAACAATTTTGTCCCTAGGGGAGTCAGGCCATTTCAAATAACTATAATGTGAAGCCTTTGGGAACTACTCCTAATTAGTAGCCTTGTGGACAGTGAATTGGGGAACACATGGGTTCGCCTAGAGGATTAATGGTAGTTATATGATTGGCCATAATTGTAATATGAAGACTTTTATGAAATATCCTTGACTAGCTTTCTTGGCAATGTTTTGGGGTACACATTGGTTTATTTAGAGGTTTAGTAGTAGACATAGGAATCAACTTTTGTCAGCCAAACCCAATTAAAGATTCCTCTACTTATAACTTAGAAAAAATAGAGACACAAGAGTTGAATCTATCTTAAAGAGGAGCTACTCCTCAAGCCTTATCATTTATTAGATGAGAATATAAGTTGCGAAAACATTTCACAACTATTTTTATGAGGAAACACTACAACAAACTAAAGGAATTGTTTATTTGCTTCTAAGGTTTAGTTTACTAATCCTTATTCGACATATTGAATGTGATATTTATATAATATCTCTATATATGGATTAATTACTTCTTTCCACCAACCATTGGTTATGATCAAGCATAGGCATAATGCTTTACTAATGATCGATTAATCAAGTTGCTTTATTCTGAGTGAATTGGTAACATAACACCATGGAAAACTTTGTAAAGATGGGGCTATTATTTTAATTTCACGAGTATGCTATGGTAGATATGGATAGGAAAAGGGTCCTCTATGGTACATCTCCATCCCATAGATGTAAAATCAGAAGTGAAATAAATAGTGTCCATTATGTAGGTGTTCATGTAGAAGGTGGGAACAATGTTCTCAGAAAAAGCATAATTTTTCCTATAATTCAAGATTGGGGTACTTATGGTATCAAATAAAATGGTTCGTGAATCCATAACATAGCCATCTGAAGCAACATCATTTAAGGGTACCCATTGTTCAGAGAACTTCTAGGTATTAGTGTAACCAAATAGTCTACACATCATAACAACTATATGACAATATGGCCCAACAATAGAAGCGATAGCATACATACTCGTATCCATTCTCCATCCTTTCATGACCTGTGACTGATCTTCGTTTTCTTTCATGAATTTCTCAATAAATTTCTTAACGTATTTCTTTTGAGGTGGTGGTAGCTAGTACATTTTGGACAAATCATGGTTGGTGAATGAGCCAATTATTGTGTTCCTCTTGGTCATGAAATTTCTATATGCAATACTTAAATGGTCAATGACCCATTCAATCATATTGGTATAGGGAAATGTTATAGACATATTTGGGCACTGCAACCCCATTCACATATGTCAATAAAACAAGGGCTCTTAAACACCTAAAAGTGTTGTTTCATACCCTAAAGGATCATGGTCAACTGATTACATCATTTCCCAGAAGTTCCACCTAAAAAACAAGTCAGAATTGGCCAAAACTGGACCATACAGACTGCTCCATGGTCAAGGTGTGATGCATACTCACTGCTACATTAGCTAGGTGCGATGCATAATGAAATAGCCTTCTGTGGGGTGTGATGAGTGAGAGTAGACAAATGGCAGAGACAATTTGCTAAGTGGAAACCCAAAGAATCTTCTAGAAACTTCTCATATGACACTTTCCTCTCTGAATTCGCCTAGGGATGAGTAAGAGATCAATGAAATCTCCAAGTGGAACCAATAACTATCAGTGAAATGACACTAATCAAAAACCCAGAAGCTGACTCACGCCTCTAGAAATATCTATAAATGGATCCCTCATCTGAGAGATCTAGGGCTTGGAATTTTGTAATTTGTAAGGAAGTGTTGTTGGTTTCTCTTTGAGAAGAAACATTGTATTGTTGGGTGATCTTGATTTTCATGAGGTGAAGAGGGCTTTCATGATGGGAGGATGATGTTGGATCAGATAGTTGAGTTGTAATCCTCTCTTCTATTTCTACTATCAATAAAGTTATTTGAGTTTTCCTCCATATAATCGTGTATTTGTGAATCTTGTTATTTTTAGATGCAATTGTATGGTTAATGTATTTTCGATTCTGCATTGTTTATGATATCATAGATCGAGATGCTTTGAAGGTGTTTTGTTGCTTTGCCTTTACAGGTATTCTCTAAAGCGGGATAAGTAGGAGAAGAGTGGTGAGCTCTATCAAGGGAGAGAGGAAACAAGCAAGGAGCCAAGCAGAAGATATAGGTTGGTCCTCTTTTCTTCTCTCTTATCTATCATACATAAAGGAAATCTTGAAACACTTTGAATTGTTTGTTTCTAAGATAGATACCCGTCTTAGTGGGACTAGTAGATCGAAAAGACACTAGTTTTCCTAGAAAAAAAATGGCGACTCCACTAGGGAGAAAATAGTTTGTTTGTTTGTTACTGTTGTTTGCTTTATAAACTACAGACGGAGCCTGAAGTTAATCCAGCTAGCCTTCAAACTTCCCTTGCTATGCAAGTGCAAAGTAGATCAACGTTGCTTCACTTAATCTCCGAGTTGGTTTATGAACTGAAAATCTGACTTGCAAACATCCTAAGCACCCTTGTGGTAGCTCAATAACCTCATAAGATCATACGCCTGTACTTTGTTTTTAGTGTCTATCATAGCTCAGCCTAAATCACTGAACTTAGCTGCAAATTTTGAGTGAAAACCAAACTCATTTTCATTCCCTGGTCCATCGCACTGTCTGTAACTGGCAGCCTATATGCATCGCACCTCCCATGTGTTGCAACTAAGATGCATCCCTATTTCCCTTAAAGACAGGTACGATGATTGAATGATACTATTTCTCTCTCTGGAATTTGGTTTTTTCCTCCTTGTTTTCAGCTCTATTTAGTAGTTTTGCTGCTTATGATCAGTATATCATTGCTGAAGCCTCCTTCCTTCACATTATTCAGCCTCCATTGATCAGGATGTGAATGTTTTTTTTTTTTTTATGTATTTTTCATCATTTACAGTCCTCCTTTGTCAAGAGTAGCTTCATTGAATTGTCATTTTTGATGCAAAGAAGTGTCATAACTATCATTGTGAGTCGAAACGAAGAGTGTAGTAAAGTCTTCCTCTTCTAGATAGTCGATTGTACTGTTTCCATTCTATTTGATTTGAATTGTCAATATCTGAAGTGTCGAAAGCATTTTTCCATTCGAAATTGAAAGTGTCGTCTTATTCTTCCTTTCATTTTGAAAAGAAATCATTGGAGTGTTGCTTTGAAGAAAATAGTTCAGATCTGTACTTAGTTTTACTTTTTGGCATTCTCACATTAAGGAAACAGAAAAATACGGAAAATGATTTAGGAAAAGTTCATTTAGTGTGTGCTCTTTGCTCTCTATTGAAAGAATCGTAGTCTTCTTTCCTTAGTAGCTAGGATTTTCATTGCTAAAAGAAAACAAATGACTATTTATCATTTTAGATTACATATTTAGGAATTTTACATTTACATCACATGGTGAAACTTGAAATGCAAACTTCTAAAAAATATCAACTCTAAAATAAACCTCAATGAACATAAAAACACTTTGGAACCTAATGCAACACATCTATAGGTCTAGGCTAGAGATGTATTTTGGCATCGTAAAACTTGGCAACTATCATTTTCATCGAAGGTTGGGTCATTCCTCCTCTTTGATATGACAAGTGCCAGTACAGAATTGTGCTCCCTGTACCGTCGAGTATATATTGGGAGAACACAATAGGCTAATATCCTTTATCCTTAGGAAGCTATGGGTGCCGCCCTATCAATCGCAATGCACTGAACACAACATTCGAGAAGATTGACTGTCGTACGTAAAATCCTTGGTAATTTCTCTTTAATTTACCACCAAGGTGTATATTGCAGTTTTGCGATTGGTTTGGTAATCCCTCTGTCTAGATTTCAAGAGTAGTCACTTCATTCCTTTTTAACTCCTTAAAAGAAAAGGTCCATCTGAGCACTTGTCGCTTCAGGCTCATTAAAAATCAAAGGTGACTAGAGTCACCTTTAGCTTTTTCTCAACTCTTAAAATTTGAAAAAAGCAAAGTTGTGTCAAAGCATCATAAAATTTATTTAATTCGGAATAACATCCCTATTCCTTCGTTGATCTTAGGTTGAGGTAAGGAATCGACCAATCAAGGATTTCCCCTTGGGGGGGAATCCCATTCCTTTCTCTTCTTGGGGAGATATTGGTTCTCCATATATGGCTACATTGTCCCTTCCAAGAATCACAATTGGCCTGCCGGTATGGCTATTCTCAACCTCTGTCGTAAAAAATGGTTCTTGAATCCATAACATAGTGATCTGAAGAAACATCAATTAAGGGTACCCATTGTTATGAGAACTTCTAGGTATTAGAGTAACCAAAGAGTACACATCATAACAACTATATAACAATATGGTCCAACAATGGAAGCGATAACGTACATACCAATATCCTTACACTTGTGTTTGTTGGGACCCCTTCTGTATCCTTTCATGACCTCTGATTGGTCTTTGTTTTCTTTCATGAATTTCTCCATAAATTTCTTGTCGTATTTCTTCTGAGGCGACGATAGCTAGTACATCCTGGAAAAATCATTGTTGGTGAATGACCCAATGACTGTGTTCCTCTTGGTCATGAAATTTCTAACTGCAATACTTAAATGGTCAATGACCCATTTAGTCATATCGGTATAGGGAAGGATGTTAGGCTGGGCTGAAATCCTGTGTAGGAATGAATTATTGACATGGCTATAGGTATTTTTAGAAATAGGCAGAGAATCCTCAGCTATAACGGTTTTCCCTATGACCCTAGGTTCTTCATCTTCAAATATCTTATAAATAGCATCCCAGGAAGAGCTTCTAGTGTCACAGATGAAAGTTGTATTTGAGAATAGAGAAAACGTTTGAGTAGCCTCGGGTGGATGAGCAATTGGATATTCTTGAGCAATGAGTTTCTTCCTGGATTTAGTTTCCCTAGAGATTTTTGTTGTGTTTTTCTTATCTGGATTGGCCTGCAAAGAGAAATGTAAGAATAAGCATAAACTTTCTAACTGAAGAATTACATAAAGTGAATAAAAAATTTCATATGAATCTATGTCTTTTATGAGAAAAGTATTATGATATCGTTTAATAACAATGAAATCATTTAGAAGTTCAAGAATCACAATTTTTTTACATTCGACCAGTAAATGATAAAATGTGGATTAACATGGGGTTTGATACACGTCATCATATCAGAGGATTTTATTGGAGAAATATTATGCTTATATCATTGAAACATGTAATATTCTCATCCTCCAATAGGCTTTGAGAGTGTAATGGCTAAAAATACACACAAGAAGCGATATGATAGGTCCTGTATCAGAGGTTATATATCACGGGCGTGAAAGGGTAACAAGAGATTGGAAGTTGTGATATGAACATTTTGATATGAGTGGTGGAAATTTTATGAGATATTAGAGGTTGGGGAATATGAGAGATTGGAAATCGAAGTATCGGAGATGTATGTGTATCATAGTATCGGAAAAGTCACGTATCAAAGGATGAGCGGGAAGGGATATCAGAGATGAACGAATCAAGAAATCAAAGATTAGTGACATGAGCATCATATTGGAAACTCTGATATTTATAAGCCCTCATAATGCTAAGTGGCAATCTTGTGGGGTGAGGCCTTTATTATTATTTTCACAAGGAAGCGCTTTATCACTTTTGGCTCAAAACATTTGAAAACTTCAATCGGGGAAGGTTTAATTGCAAATTATCCTAAGGGGACATGTTACAATGTCCTCATAAGGTTCTTTCGATTATAGATTTTAAATGAAAGCCAATGATTAGCCTATTCACGAATATGTCATATGGGCCTAAGCTCTCATATAAAGGCTCTTATAAGGGATATTTCTCATTTAGTCAAGATTTTTGGAAAAATAAAACTAAAATTATCTTATTTTATTGAAACTTGAAGGATTTTGTCCTAAATTAAAAGGGTCACCATTATTTATTAGTTGTAATATTAACCTTAATAGGGTGGTTGTTGAGTAGTACAAGAGACTAGAAGTTAAACCCTAATATTTTCTCCCACAGTCGGATCTTTTCCAACACGAAACCAACATAGGACATTATTATATGAACACTTTGAGTACAACTGGAGTTCGAGAAGTTCTGGAGAAATGCCTACCTATTACTAACCCTAAAACTATGATCGAATTAGAGGGGCACTCGAGGAAAGTTCAATAGAGATAACTCTCAACAAGATTTGTGAAACATATAAAATTAATGATAATACTTGACTATAATCACCATTCAATCTAAATTATAAAATATCCATGTGCATTAAGTAAATAAATTGGCATGTGGATATCACAACAAAAATAACTCATAAATTATTAAATATTTGTTTGTAAATTATTCAATGTGGAAATTATTAATAAGGAAGGAATGTAAACCTTCTAATTGTTACTTATAGCAAAATTATAATCTTGAGAGTATGAGTTAGGACTCAATTCTTGTGAGAAGGAAATATTTTTGTTTTTTATTGGGGTAATTTAATGGATGGGAGATGTTACAATTGGTATGAGAGTTGAATGTTTCAACATTGTGACCTCGTTAAGGGAAAATTGTAACAAACTACATTGTGTTCGCTAAGGTGAGAAATAACAATGAACCACAAAAGAGAAATCAAATAAACTTAAATTTCAAACAATGGGGCGATGAGAAATGAAGAATCCCATCACAAGTACATTGAAAAAGAAAATTTTGTTAAGAAAGTTAGGTTAAGTGTAGCCTTAACTATGAAAATTGATATGTTGGGTGCCTAAGAGAGCACACAACTTTGCGGGTAACTTAATTATTAACACATTTTAATTAGTAATAGTGAATATAAAGGAATTTATGATTTTTGGCATTAATGAAGTATATGGCTAAACAAAGAAGGAGAAACATGTATTAGATTCCTTATTGAAAAACAATCATGAAACATCATATGGCTATGTTAAGATGGCTACGTAAAGAGAGAAGGTGGGGTGTTGAATATGGAATAACACTGAAAAGTTTATGGTTATTTGCATGATGAGTATTTTTTCTAGTTGCAAGACTCTCTCATTAAATCACAAAGAATTACGTTTCAATACATATATTATAAAATTAATAATCATAAGTAGGTTGTAAAGTAAAATCTAGTATGGATTATTGAAGAAGAAGACAAATTTGAGAAATGGGCCAACGATACCATTGGTGGCAAGTAAATGATATTTAATTGATTATACCTAATACATTTGGAAGCAATTACTTTATTGATATAGACTACCTCCATACACACAGATTAGATGTAGATGAAGAACATAATCGAGTGAGTAAATTAGGGAAAATTTTCATAGTAAAATATTTTTTAACAAAAGAGTGATCCAATGGGAAAAGGGGATGAGACTATAAAAATGTTGTCAAACACTAAGTAGTCTAGAAGATATTGAAAACCTTGTAATACATAAGGCCAAAATATATGGTCTATTGATGTATTAAGGAAAATATTTGACGATACGTAGTGATAACTTTGCCAAATATTGAATGGCGATATAGAACACTTATGATTTCAAAATGAATGAGTTTATTGTAGTTATATTGGAAATAATGGTTGGAAGCCCTTTTACCAAATTAATAATTAGCTCATGAAATGGAAAACCTCGACACTTGTGACAACAAAAAATTAATTGTATATATAAAAAAACTCAGGTAGAAGTAAGTCCAATGCAGTGATAATCAATTGCTATGAGTGACTACACATTTCATGACTCATGATAACAAAAAAGTAGAGGAATTAATGAAATTTTCCACTGAAAAGCCTCTTGCTAAAGAGAGTCACAATAAAAATTAGGGACATGTTACAACAATGGAATAAATAGTGCAAACCGTCAACATAAGGTTGCAAAAGGTAAGTAACATAAGAATAATATTTGGGTCACTCCAAAACACCCAATAAGCATGGAAATAATCTAGAATAGTTTTCTTGACACTCAAAAGATATCAACTTTATACTATTAACTGAGCCATATTAGATTCAATTACAAAATATGGAAATTTACTAGGAGGAAAATGCAATGATTTCTAAGATGTAGGAAATGAATCTACCCACATTTTATGTCTCCTCTACCTTATGGACATAGTGGGGGACTCACTATTTCATGTCACCAACTTATAACACTCAACCATGGAATAACTCGCTAATTGGTACAATTTATAACCATCTCGTGATTGAAGAGATTGAACCTGATTGAAATCAAGATGATGAGAGAATTACGACTTGTTCAAATAATTGTTAATTATAATTTCGATATTTTATGATTTGATTTTAATTCATACATATATGTATATGTGTAAAGATATATAGATTAAGGTCAATGGTTATAACCGAAAACTATAAGGACAAACTTTTAACTAGGTTATTATTGGTCTAATGTTTTTCTTTAAGCTTTGGAAACAACATAAACTCATAAAAGGTATATATAGGAAATTATGTATATATCTATTTGCATGATAAGATATACACAATAATGAATTTGTATATGGACATGTTGAGGAGTCTATTTTCCTAATGAGACTGAGAATATTGGTGATGGATATAGGAGAAAACAATAAAAATAAAACCCATAGTTGGGACAGAGGAAACCCTTGACATCTTAATTTGAAGAATAGAAAGGGATGTAGAACTTCAAGAAGATAATTATGAGAGGCTAACAGCTAAAGCATTTCAAAGTGTAGGTTTCAACCCCATACAAAAATTACCTGCATACGAATTCTATAAAACAGAAAATAAACAAAGGCGAGAGCATAACACATAAAACAAATATACACACACGTTTTCCCCTGGATCCCAAAACCGAGACTACCAGCTTGATTTTTCATTATATTCCTTTCAATGTTACAATACATATATATAGATGTCGAAGCATCCAATACCATGGACCAAAAACCATCGCGCCCAAAACCATGTGCAAAACCATGCACAAAACCATAGGTAGGTCTGCCCAACTTAATATAGGGTCCAAAAAAAAATTCCCCAGGGCACTGCCGTAGGCCCCATAGAGGGGGGACACCCACCCCAATCAAACACCCTCACGAGGGGGGCTACCTGCTGCAAAATTTTAGGGGAGCTATTTGTGGAAGGAATATAACACAACCCAATGTGAAGAAGTATGGGTGTAAGATCTAGTGATATAATTTTCTTTTCTTCATTTTAAGGATGATCGTATTGCTACAAGTTCTGCCATGAAACTGTCATAATTGTTTCTTTTAATATTCTCTTAAGCCTTTGGCCTAAAGGGTTTACTCAGAGGAATTGGAAGGGAAAGATTAAAAAAAACTTTTGCACAAACCGCGAGAAAATATCTAACATGGACATATATAGGTTCACTCGAGTAAGGATCACAGAGAATAGTAAATGACTCAAACTTTCGTAATGTCATGCTGCGACATGTTTTACTATAAATTGTGATGTTGTATAAGGAAAAAAAATTATTTATTATCATGTGGGATAAAATTGTTGTATGTTAATAATTCCACACCACATTATATGGCAAACATATTAAAATAATCTATTATCATTCTATGAACTAATATATAAGATAAGGACAATACTCCATTAACACAAAGAGAGTGCATGGAAATGAATATGCATAAAGGAACAAAGGGGAAAAACCCCATGACTCTATACATAAGACAAATTACAGGTAAGCCTACACTGTGTGATGACAAAGTACCAAAATGGAAGAAATGTGGCTTTTGGTGGATATTAAAAGACAATACTGAAACAACCCAAATCGAGCCCAATGAAGGTTAGTTGAACAAAATATATAACAATATAGCCATCTTGAATATGCAACCTAAATTAATTGAATCTAAATTTTTCTTAGACATGACAATGTATATGTAATAATTGAATTAAGATTACAAATATAGTAGTGCAACTTAGTACGATAATGTATGAGACCCATAATTGATTTCTGAAATGTTATTAGTACTAATCTAGTAATGCAGATGGAATTGGTACCTCCATGGTCTCAAATGTATAGTGGGAGCACATGGTTTACATTCATCATAGTCATTGAGGATGTAAAAAGAGAATAATTTCTAATGTCAATAAGCTTACAAAAACACTACTAATTATTATTCAACATAATTTTTAACATTTGTTGTGTTTTGATGAATACTCGTAACACTTGGAGGGTACATAAATATAAGCTAATGATATGTGTGATAAAGTTTGACATAATTATATATATTTACTCAATTATGATTAATGGGAACTAAATGAGAGGTGTAATGATTGTGGATGTAGGTCAAACTAGAAAGAATATTCCTAATGAGTTTTTACACATTCTCGATGAGAGAGGAAACTATGCTATGGAAGCAAGAAATTCCCCAAGTTAAATGTTGCAAAAGCACTATAGGGAAAAGAGGCTATGTGAGAGGATGAGGACTTTGAGTGTGAGGCACATACTAGCTTGTGGTAAATGGCAACAAAAAATGAGGAAGATATTTTTCTCGAGGGGAGGAAGATGTAATACCCCTCAGTAAAAAGTGTTTACTTTTACAAATGTAATTTGGCACATTGCGTGACATATATAGATAATAAACCTAAATGTTTATTCTTTTAATTGTAGTAATTGAAATTGGTTATGGTTTACCAAAAACATAATTAGAAAAGGATGTTAATTGAGAATTTTACTTTGAGATAGTTATGAGATAGTTGTTCCTCTCCCTATATTAATGAGACAGTTGTTCCCATACCAACAACATGTGAGCTTAAAACTGGGCGAAGTTGGATGAGAAGGCAAAGAGCACAATACTAGTGTGTGTCTCAAATTCAGTATTGCTAAATGTATCAAGGGAAGCTTCATCAAAGGATTTTTGGGACAAGTTAGCGAATTTGTGCCAATCTAAGCCTCTCGTGAATAAATTGTTCCTACGGAAAACATTGTATAGCGTGAGGATGAAATATGGAGACTTCGTGAGAGAGCATATGAACACATTTAATATTGTGTTGATATTAAAATTTTAGATGACGATAAGAGCATGAGTTTGTTGTGTTCTATGTGAGATTCGTGAGATAGTGTGATTATTGCAATATGTAGTAATGCAACTCCCTTACATTTTGATGAAATAGTCTAATCCCCGGTGTCAGAGGAGATGCAACATAAAAATATGGAGGGTGTGAATGTTGATTCCTTATCTATATCATGACGGTCCAAGAACATAAACAAATATAATTCCTAGAGTGGGAGATCTAAATATAGAGGGGGATCTAAATCTCTAGGAAAATGTGCAAAGGTGTGCTAGAAATGTGGAAAGGAAGGGCACCTCAAAAGGGACTATAAATCTAGAGCTCCTCACAAAGGAAATGAATTTGAAGATGCCCCTTCTCAAGAGGTGAAAACCACCTCACATGAAGGTGGGGATGTGTACTTGGCTTCTTCTTCAAGTACACATGTAGATCATGATGGATGGTTGATTGACTCACGTGCATTCCAGAAGGTCATAGGGACGTGAAAGGAGAACCTCGCTTCAAAGTTAGAGATGAGGAAAAGGGATTGATGCATTACTTCTTATGATTAGAGGTGTGGCAAAAGAAAGGAGAGATTTTTCTTAGGAAGTGAAAGTATGCAATTGATATTTCAAGGAGATTCAATATGGAGGATTGTAGGCCCATGTCTACACCTATCACCACCAACTTGAGAAAGCTACATGATTCTAATGGTGAGTTAGTGGATCCCACCATGTAAAAATAGTTGATCAATTCCTTGGTGTGTCTCCTCAACATTAGGCTCTATATTTGTATTGTTATGAACATGTTCAATCATTTTATGGTGGAGCAAAGGAGATTTCATTGGATGTAAACGAATCATGTGCTCAAGTATCTCCACATTAAAGTGGAGTGTGGAATGATGTATGCCATTGTTGGTGGAGTGGAGTTGCAATGGGTGAGTGTGGAATGATGTATGTCATTGTTGGTGGAGTGGAGTTGCAATGTGTCACAAATTTAGATTTTCTAGGCACTAAGATTGACATGAAGAGTACTTCAAGTTGTCGTTCATCTTGGGATCGACTATGATCTTCTGGTATAGCACGAAACTACACCAAGTCGTCCTTAGCTCAACATAAGTTGAGTACATGACAACAAGTTTGGTGAGTTATTAATCCATATGAATTCATAAGATGATCACAAGATAATTTGGTCTTGAAATGAGGCCTAGAGTGATTGAGTGTGATAATTAGGTTTGCATTGAGCTCATTGAGACTTTAGTGTTTCATGATAAATCTAGCCGTATAAAGATCATATATTGCTTCATCACACACAAGGTCTAGGGAGGTGCTATGAAATTTCAGTACATCTTCATAGAATAGCTAGAAGGTATTATCACCAACCTATACTGAAGGGAAAATTTGTGTTTTACAAAGACATGTTGGCGGTGGTGGAGAATCCCTTCCTTGCTAGGAGGTAATGTTGATTTTGTAATCTCATAAGGTCTTATGCATTCTCTTGGTGTATTAGCACATAAAAGATATTTGATTGCCTCTCTACATGCTTACTTATTGAGTATGTGATTTTATGATATTTTTCCTAAGGTTAACTTAGGAGAAGTACATTAATTAATTTAATTAATTAGTGGATTATTAGGTAAAAGTTATAATGATAAATAATAAAACTATTTAACTGATTTAGATATAATGTGAACCAATTGTTTTCTCACAATAATCAATAATTTCTATTATTTTTAAAAAGAATTGATTTGGGGACTTAGTGTGAGTACCATAACATGTTCTTAGAAACATAGACAAAATATATAAATACTCTTCAACCATTTCTAATGTTTTATGAATATTTTCACTAAACATAATGGAGAGATTTCAAAATTTCCCCATTTACACTATCCAAAATTTACTTAACAAAAAAATAAATTAAACAATGTTCTTTTATCCTTTGTGTTACCCATTTGGAGGTTGATCAACCTCCTTTTTATTTTGGCTATCTTGCAATCCTCTAGTTAACAATGGGAGAAGAAATGTTTAATATGACACACATTTCAAAACACATTTCAGCATGAATGTGTTGTGGTCATGGTTTCGACACCCATACGGGAATAAGAAGATAAATAGTCACAAACTCTATACAACAATTATCAAAAGAGAATTGTTAAATATTATTGGTAAAAAGTAAAACAAAATATCACAAACCAATATAATTATTGAATAAGTTTACATAAGTTCAAAGAGAATTGTGAAGTAATATCTTGATACAGATACTAAATTAGTTTAAAATAACTATCTCCAAATTATCAAAAGATAATGTGTTAAATTACTAAACAAGTTTCACGGAGTTCAAAAAGAATTGTCTAGCAATATCTTCATGCAAATACTAAATGAGTTTAAGACATCTATCTCCAAACTATAAAAAACAAAGACAAATGCTAATGGAATTTACAATAGCTAAAATATAATTGTTAAGTATTATTTCGAATATTAAAAATGAGATATAAATACTAAAAAAAATTATCTACATACAAACGCTTCTATTTTTTTTTATCTTTATAGATATAGTACATAACTTTCTAGCAACTACTTTTGAATTACTCAAATAAAGAAATTGTGACAAACCAATAGGAGTTAATGAGAAACAAATACAAATACATTGAAATTTATTAAAATAAAATTGTGAAATAGTATATGGGAATATTAAAAAATAAATACAAATACTATTGAAATTTAATTAAAAAAATATTAACTATTATCTCCATACAAGTACTAAATGACTTTACCGCACCTATATTTAGATTACCAAAAAGATAAATTATCACAAACAAATACAAATACTCATGTAAAAATGAGTTTACAACACTTAAATGAGGATTGTTAACTATTATGTGGCATACAAATAGGTAATGAGTTCACCAAAAGAGATTTGTCGTAAATGAGAAAAATTCACTATGTATGTATTAAAGGAGATGAAGTCCATGAAAACACAACCAACTAAAAATAGTTCATGTTGATGAAGACAGTGAAACATGGAGAAACTGATCTATTGGAACTTACCCTAATTATGTTTTCCTCAGAGAGCCATGGGACATGATCTCTAATTCCTTCTGCTTCAACTGCACTTTCATGTGTTCAACCTCAATTTTCCTCTTTTCCTTTTCCAACTCCTGTCTCTTTAACTCTATGACCTTACTGCTATGCATTATCTGCCACTTAAACAACTCCTTTTCATGCTCAAGGGCCTGGGCCTGAACCTCCAATTTCCGCTTTTTCGCCTCAAGCAGTTGCCTTTGTATGCATCCTCTTCTTGCATTATCTTCTTTAGCATCTTGTCCATTTTCATCATTCATTGCCCCAATTGCCTCATCATTCTCTTTGCCTTTAGAAGTCGATGAGGGCATACTAGAATCTGCATCCATATTTAGCTTGGAATAAGAACACATTTCTTCATAGAATAAGTTCTTGGATTGTAGAATTTTCATCACATCCTTCTTTGTCTCCTCACCATTGTGATCCATAGAATCAAGGAGAGCATGATTACCAACAACCTTTGATGCTTCTTTTCCAAGGACATCATTGAGCCCCTTATACTTCCTAATGAGCTCATTGAACTTATCTTTGCATTTATGAGGAGAAATCTAATATCCTTTCTCCTCTATTATTTTGGAAATAGATTTCTACTTTCGCTTCATCACTAGAGCATGAGACTTGTTAGGAATGGATTCCTTAGTCACAACTTCAATCAAAATCCTTACCTTGTCAGGTGTCCATTTCATAAGTGGACAATAATCATCACTTTTATCAGTTTCATCTTCATTTGTTAAAATGAGACTCTGATGTTGATGTAGATATTTTTGTTGTTGGTTATGATGTTGTCAAGGGGCACCCAAGTAGTGCATCCCCTCTAGAGAAGGTGTCATATTACCATCCATTACACTTTCTTGTTGATGTGGTTGCTGCTCTTGTGAAGAGGGACACAAGTCCTCCATCCCTTCTAGAGAAGATGTTATATTCCCAGTTATGGCATCTGTTACACTGAGATTTGTCACCATGACTATCTACAGTTAATATGGCTCCATCAATAGTCATATTATCCTCCTTGTCAAGCCTCATACCTCTGCTCTTCATGTCAAACTTCAAAAAGAGAGAATGTCACTTAAAAACATGTTTATCTTTGGGTACGCAGGTTCTCTCTACCTTGCCTGCGTGTACGCATCCCAAACACACTGTACCTGCGTACTTGTACGCTCTGTAAGCCAAAGGATGGGTGCGTACGCCTGGAAAGGTCAAAAGGCACGAGTTTCATCTTTAAAAAGTTACTTGTGGTCACTTCTAGAGCCTTCTAGAAGAGTGTTTGACGTGTATTGAGCGCCTCCAGATGGTTCATGCATCCCTATGATAGAGGGACTTATCCCATCAAGAGAGGAGCTACCCCATCCAAAAGAGGGAGTATCCCATTGATGTTGGAACTGAATAACCTCCTCTAGAATACTATAAATACAGGCATTGGGCCAAAGGAGAGAAGGTTGAAAGCTGAACATTCTAAAGGGTAAATGCTGCTGGAATTAGGACTTCCATTGTTGACTTGTGAGGAGAGATCACTATCCTTTCTTGTTGCCATATTGGGAGTGGGTAAGCTTGTCAAAGTAGAGGAAATCTCTTGTTGGACCCTGGGAGGAGCTTGCACAACACCAAGGCTCAGGTTGTAATGGTTCCTTTTTTGTTTCCTTAATACAAATAAGTCCATTCTTCTCAATGATTTGTTGTTAATGAATTATTTCATGTACTCCTTGGTCTATGTGATGAATATGCTTTGTTTTATGAAATATTCAGGTGTTATGTAATCGTTTGCTTTGTTAGTGTATGCAGGTCTTAAAGTGAAGGAGGAGCTCATCTGGATCAGCAAGGCTGGACTGCTACAACAAGCGTTGGACCTAAGGTAAGATCGGAAAACACTTGGTTTCTCATAGAATAATGTATGTTTAGAGAAGGATTGCTCTTGTTTGGTTTGTTTGTCACTAGAGAGTCTTAGACTCCTAGGGAGGTTAGGTTTGTCCGCAAAAATAACTCTTTCCGCATGACAACTCCTAGGGGTTTGATGGTCCTTAACATGCTAACATCATCATGACATGTGGCATCCAATGAGAGGCTCCACACATTGTTATTGGGAAGTCTTGTACCCATGGATAAAATTCAGATAAGTTAAGTACTTTGCATCCAATTCCTCATTTGGATACTAGAGTTGTTTGATTTGAGAAAACTTGCTCAAACGTTAACATTATTAAATTTAATGCACCTTTTGTTTCATTCACCATCGGTCATATTGTTGACTTATTGATCCTCCCTTAAGATGCACACTCGTTAAATGATTTGGTGATTTGGGTTTTTTCCCCATAGTTTGCATCCTCTACTATTATTGTTTTTCAAATGGCCATAACTTCTTATCTGGGAGGTGTTTTTCAGAGTATGATATACCATTGGAAAGGTCTCAACAAGGAATATCCATTCACACTTTCCATAGGCTCATTAGGACACTATAACTTCATCAAAAACAAAATAATTTAACACTTTTTTAACTTCATGTGATGAGAACATACAAGAGATTAGGTTGTCATACTAATTCATAGATAACATTGTTTCTTCCTTAGGCATTCCCTTTGACATTAATGACAATACTATGTGCAATAAAAGCCATGGAAGTAAGTTAACTCTTGGCACTATCTTTAATAGACCAAACAAACCCAAAATTTGCAAAGAAAAACCATTAACTATTGAAACTTGAGACAATTATTCTCATACATGTGACCAACCCACTCTTATTTCCTAAAAGTTAGTTTCTAGTGGTTCCTTTCAATGATTGTGAGTGTGAAGCTAGGGTTCAAATGAATTCGAAATCTCAGCTTCTCCACAAGATAAAAAACACACAAAGGTAGTTTGGTGGTCTCTCTGCCCTACTAACTCTACTCAGTTGTAAATCTTGACGTGCACATCAAGATGCGGCAGAGTATACACACATCACATCTCATTAATTTAATCAACAATCAAATCTCTCACCATGTGGTTCGTATAATATCACCACAAGGATGGAAGTATGCTCTAAATTCACCAATTGGTTTGATATTTATACTTTCTCTTTATATGTGTTGTGTATTTCACATCCTCAAAACAACATAGTTTACGTCAACTAGATTATATATAAGTTTATAGTGATGGTGAGAGCTTGTTTAATATCTTAAACAAAAAACAATACTACCATACTTTCACATATGCTTGATATCTCTACCTTGGAGTTTCTTAATTCCATATATATGCCATGGATGCTCTCACCATGGTATAACTTACACCATGCACTACCTTGTGTATACGTCACAAACACTGGTGGGGTGCATCACATCTAATAGAGTTTTCAATAACCTTATAACCATGTGCTCATGTCATGGACAACTATGTTATTCATGATTATATCAAAATATTTACCATATGATTGTTAAGTTCAATATTTAGATAAAAAAAAATTCATAATCATACCCTCAAACTTTCTATTACATTCATGACCTTAACAATAAATTGTCAGTTTGAAACTCAGTGTATAATTTTGTTTATATCATGTTCTATGCGTATGAAATAAATAATGTTTTGAAGCACAATTGTCCAACAAAGGGAGTCTTCATCATTTTTGTTATACTAAAGTCTGATCATGGAATCAGGATGAAAGCGTGCCCATAGTGAAGTTATTTTACATATATTAATATTGTCAATATATTCAAAACCTTCAAACCACATATAGAATGTATACGCAAACATATATAACAATATACAACTCCTTTTAACACCATGTGCTAACATAGAAATGTAATAGTATCGAAATATTTCATGTAAATACTTCTTATGTATTTAGGGGGCCCTTGTTGAGACTTTAGTTATTTCAGTTGTATTATTTTTAAGCCCTTTTAGGAGGAGGAGCCATGATGAAGTGAAATGGCTTGCACATTTTTTTTTTGAAAGTGGCTCAACACTTAATAGCTTTGAAAACTCTAATTACACTCCCTTTTTAGTGATATACCAGTCATTCACCTCACCAATAGCTTGCATATATTTTCTCGACATATGTTTCGTTGGTGTATAAAAAAGCAATTAGTATAGAAGAGCTATGAATTACACTCATATTTGAGTGTATTTGGTTCAAAACTATGTTCTTGTTTATTTTGATAGTAGATATGAATGGGTAGATCAATTGATTGCCACTAAAGTTCCTTTAGATAGAGGAGGATCCTCAAGGCCTCTCACTCTCAATAGGGATACAACCATTGATATTCCATCCCAAGTTTGGAAAGGGCAAAGGCCATCCACTCTAACATAATACATGGAGAGGTTTAGACCCAAAATTAACCTTAGATCACATTTTACAATCATATGATTCATACCTGTTTATGGGAAACACGCTTCAAGTTATTTCTCCATACACAAAAACTATTCATAGGAGTAGAATTTACAACTAGAAACCAAGCACAATACCCATTTTCTCATCTCATTGTTACAACACATACAACATATTTTCACAATCACATTCAAGGAATAAAAAAAAAATTACCATCCCATACACACTTATAAAGTGTTCATAACATACATTAGTCCATTATTAATAGGAAGTACAATAACCAACATATCATCATTCATAAACCTTCAATAAAAATGTCTTTTCATTCAGCAGAGCTAAATACACTTATCTGGTGCATTTAAATGGATAGAATCTAAAGGAGGGTGAGCGACTCTCCACCCAATGTTAAGCTCAACTACATTGTAGTATTTCTTTCGTCTTGCCAACCTTGAGCTAGATCTTATTCCTTAGGGAGAGCTCCACTTAGGGTCACTAAAAAGTCACAGTTGAGTAGTAAATGTGAAGGGTCACTAAAAGTCACATTTAAGAATATTTACAACATGATAAAGTTTGGTATAACATCCATGTTTATTATCCAACATTAGAGTCTTAATTAAATTTACAAATTTGAGGAATTAAAAAAGGACCTTTATAAAAACAAAGTATTGGGCCCTTTCAAATTCAATACAATTTGGCTCAAAGGAAAAGAATTTTCCATAAATTTTAGGAAAGAATAGAGACATTATTCTTTAATAGTAGGTGAATCAAGAATATGCTAGTTTGTGGAAAATATAAAGAAAGTTTAAAAAAAAAAAGACAAAATTTGTTTGGGCTAAGGGAAATTACTAGAGATTAGACAAACAAGTATGGGATGTGGAAGGAAATATCTCGACCTTGTATTTGAATTCTATTGGGTTCCTCACTCAAGAGGAGAGACATAAGCTCGAGGACTTGGAGGAAAATAAAATGAACTTGTTGACGGTGCTTGAAATCTATCAACCAAGGGGGTCTTCCCAAGAAAATTCCCAATTAGACTTCACACCGTTTGGTGTGGGAGCCCTTCTGGAACTAAGGGCCGACTGCCATATATTTTTTGTAGATTTTCCTTCACTACACAGTTTAGCACAAAAGAGTAATACACAAGTAATTTCAGATTAGCAAGTGAATATGCCTTGTGGTTGTTCAGTTGTGTAATGTATCAAGGTTCTTCTATCGAAGGGGGAAGAGAAAAGTGAACCTTTTAAAGACAAGTAATAATACTAATCTAGAAAAGACACATGAGCATGACATATAGATGAATCATTTGACAACTAGAAAAATAGTTCACTTAGAAGCAATGATTGTTAAAACACATACAACACACCTTCAACAATATAACTACTAAAGCCAAAAAAATAGTTCAATTTCCTTAGTACAAATAAAAAAAACATACATCACAAATATTCAAAGAATAGTCTTACAATATTTATGACATACGCATGAAAGTGCGTTGGCTCAGGGAGCTTCTAAATTAGGTAAAATTTCAAAGATAGATTAAGATAGTGAACGCCACTAGCCCTAGTAGTGGAGTGTTAGAGTAACCACTTGCTCCTCCAATAGAACTATCTTCCTCTCTAATGCCTGGTAGGAGGAACCAAGATGAAAAGTCCTTTGCACGAGCTATGAGGGTGTATATATACCAAATGAGGTGAACATTCACCTCCCTTGTGACTCTTGAACTACACTCATGATTGTTTGACTTCTCTATGACCTTTCGATTCCTTCATGACTTTTCACATTCTATACATGTCTCTTGGACTTCCACTTTCCATTACATTTCATATACTTTGAAAACACATAATCCACATATGATGTGGCCAATGATGACATGATCTTTTGACAAGATAAGACAAGACATTGATGACATGGACTACATGATGACATGGCAATGTCAAGCCATTCTTGTTATCGCTATATTTGAGTCTTCTTGAGCGATGGTGCATGTTCTTCTTCTTCCTCCTCCATCTACTTTGAAAGTAAGGAGTCTTCAATGTGGTCTTGCCTTTTTTTATCTTTTTTTGTACTCTCATGTTCCTTCATCTTCTGACATGATGGTCATCTTATCTCTTCAACTCCATAGGTGTCTTCTAGCCTGGTCTCCTTCTCCTTTTCCTCCATCATCATGCTATCATGATAAGATAGAGTACCTGTAATTGAAAACCACTCATGACAAGCTGACATAAATCCCATAACACCTAATCTAAGATGTTTCATGACTTGTTAGGGTTGAAATCGGGTGACTAATTGAGTGATTGAATCAAGGATTGTGCAGTTCCAAAGGACAAGGGCTGGGACAGAGGGTTGAGACTGCACAATGCGCAGCTTAGGATGGCTAGGGTCAAAGGATTGCACAATTGAGGGGTTCAAGAGCTCAAGTTTGGGACTTGAGGCTTAATGTTTCCTAATGCATAGTACTTGAGGGAGAATAATCTCATGGATTATGCAATTTTGCAACTCAAGGTGATAGGTTGGAAGCTTGAGGCTTGACACTGCGTAGTGCGCAGTTGTGGTTGAGTCGAGGGTAGAAATTATGCAGTTCTGGAGCTCAAGGGTCAAGGTTGGGCACTATTACTGCGTAGTATGTAGTCTGAAGAGGCAAGGTCAAGGCTTAAGGGTTGAGAATATGAAATGCGCCGTTTAGGAAGGCTGAGTGAAGTTAAGTCACCTAAGAGTGAAATTTTCTAGATAAGACTACGTGTTGGATCAGTGAAGGTCAAGTGAATAGAGACAAAACTGGATCATGATCACACACTCAAACAATGGATGACACAACATTGGTCACTTAGAAAATAAGAACAACATGATGTCCTCAATGTGATGGTGATATAACATACCTCTCCAAGTGAAACACAAAAGGTAGACTTTGTGATGAAAGTGATGACACTTGTGCGACAATGTATAAATATTTTGGAATGAGTGTAAAACATGTCTACATGACTAGAAGGACTCATCAACACCAAAGTTATGCTTTGCAACAAACAAAAACTCAAATTTACACGATAAGAGACACTTCCCATGCCAAAAGAAGACATTTTCTATATGAAGAGAGAAGTGTGAGTGATACTTGTGAAATGTGGATGACAGTGAAAATGACACATGCTAGAGAAAAGATAACATGACACCGAAACTAATTAAGGTGAAAACAAGTGAAATCAACAATTGAAACATGAAAGTGGCACTCGCCATAGTGAAGGTGCGCAAAAGTGACAGTTTGAAAAATCTCACCAAAGTAAATTCACAACCAAAAGTGAGAGACTATCAATGAAAGTGTGCATTGATTGTCAACACAGGTTGAACATCGCACATTCATTGTCTTGATGGACTTGTGTTATGCCTGTTCAAGCTTGTATAAAATAGCACGCTCAAGAACTTGTTGCAGACTGAGCATGTGTGAGAATCGATTGAACATTAAGTGACTACGGAATGAATGATCGCAAGATCCGCAATAGGCTCCAAAATTCAAGTGGAGACCAAATTTTAGAGGGTGTTTGTCGTAGTGACAATACTTGGTGACACGCTAGTAGAACTCTAGTTTCTCTGTCTTGCTCTAATATTTCATGCGGGGTCTAGTTCCTTAGGGAGTATTGATTCATCGTTCAGATTAATTTAGCTTCCCCACTTGCCCTGTGTATAAACATAGTCCATTTTATCCTTCCTCAATTGAACACAATCATAAATCCAACTATATCGCGATGTTTTGAATAAGGAGATGGGTAATATTTCTCACGAGCTTAAGATATTGAGAGTATAATTTTTCATTTTTGGTGTTTCTCCGCTACCAATAGGCCTAGACAATCCCTCAGTGGAGTCACTTCAAGAACATAAACATTGTTCCACTGCCAGTGAGCCTAGGCAATACCCCGATACAGTTTCTTTCTTCACCTTCGTACGCATGAAGCCTTTCTCTTCTTTCAACCTTTATTTATTTATTTTATAGAGTATTTTGCATTGACACTTTTTCATTTCATGAGCGGAAGAGGGATGCCAACTTATTGAGAGCATAAGACGTTGTTCCTTTAGAGAAGCATATATAAAACCTCTGATTTTGGTTTTCTCATTTATATTTTCCCCTTGTCCTTCTCTACTTTATTGGATCATCATGGAAAACACTGAAACATAAATAATTGAGTGTAGGCATAAGGTTTTCAATATAGAAATGGATATCATAGTTTGACACAAAGCTTTCCTTACATAAGGATCATGTTTTCCGTCAAAATATCATTGACCAAAAGGTGTAACGAAGATGAAGAAGAAGGATTGAATGTTAGCCAAATGTTTTTGTGTTACAAACCCCTTTTATATTTTTCCACATTGTCTTTCAAGCCAAAGAGAACAACATTCATGTGAAGTCTTATTAAACAAAACACGAAAGAAGAAAGGAGACACGACAAGAAAACCAAAATCAAAAGGAAAAAGCAAATGAAGGCTAACCAAAATAGGATGTGAGACACAAGTAAGAAAAGGCAAGAGTGGGTGCAGGGTGGATGCGAAAGGGATACTGGTATGCAACTAGACATAGTCCTAACCTAACTAGATAGAAGGTCAGGGTCAAGTATAATGAAATTTCCAATGCAACCATCGTAACTACTCCTAACCTACATACACAAAGATACAAGCAATTAAAACATATATAAAACAATGTTTGATAGCAAAAATAAGAGCTTGAATAACTTGCACAATAAATTGAAGGTCTTGCCTATCGGTAAAATGATATGTCATAGCCACTACTTCTAACTAGCTCACACTCTTACCTTTTTTTTATCAAAACCATAATCAAACAAACCTCGAAAGCTTCTTGTGAATGTACCTTCATCTCCAATGTACTCCTTAGCAAGCATGAGGAAAGGTAAAAACTTGTTATTTGTGACGGAGCTTGCCAAGTAAGATTTCTCCAACCATTCAATGATTGGATCATGAAATTCGAAAGAATCCTCTTCAAAACCTTGAAATCGTTGAAAAGATGATTTTTCAACTAAAAGCATGGGATCCAGATGATAATATTGTAAGGAAAATGAATCTAATCATATTCATAAGGCTTGTCAACATAGCGAGGACCTGAAATAACCATCAGCAAAGGCTGAAGTGCCTCAACTACTTGACAAGTATTTGAATAATGCGATATACCATAAAGATTAATTGATCTAAAACAATTGTCATCAGATATGTTGGTGAAAAAATAATAAGTTGAATGAAAATTACTAAAGAAAGCATGATGATCATATGTAACAATTACAATGTGAGATTCTCAATACATAGACAATAGAGATAGATCAGTCTGAATAGTTTCACAAATTGTCTAAATAATGGAATCATCTTCTTCACATGATGAATGTAACAAACCATTTTCTTGTAACTGGTGACACACTGCACTAGTATCGTAATCGTCGAAATAAGTGAAAAGAAATGTTAGTATAGAAAACACATGAAACTCGTCAAGATACAATGAGTGAAGAAGAATTTGACTTACCAAATAACCCATTCATTCACTAGCACTCAAGAGGATTTTAGGTGCGATGAAGAAAAATATTAGTCGTATCGCATTCACAAGAAAAACTAGGAGCTGAATATTATGGAATGCATATGATAAACATGATTCCTTTGGCCAAAGGTAGTCTTTGAAATGATCAACTTTGTGGTTCCATGCTTCTATATGTGATATACACTCCAAAATTGAGTTAAGCACAAGAGCCTTGCATGGAGATGAATCAACTGAAATAGAATCTTGAATCCAATTAGAAACCAAATCTTGAAAGTTAAAAAGACTAAATCCAAAATACCAAACATCTTTCAAGAAGGGATTTATATCCAATGAAACCATGCAAAGAAGAGGATTTTGTGAGAAAATCCAGATCTGACTTAGTTCGGGGATCTTACCAGTGTCGTGAGGTCCTGACATAACCATCAACAAAATTTAAAGTGCCTTGACTTCCTGACAAGTCCCAGAGCTTTCAAGAATTGTAGAATCACAGTTTGAAGATTTAATCAGATCATGCAGATACTACTACTAGTAGGATGGAAACCATCTATGTCACCAATTTGACCAGATTTTACAACTTCAACAACCATATTACTCAGTTCTAAAGATTCTGTTGATCACAAATATAGAGATGTATGAATCACATAAATTTTATAAGCAAACTGATTTGAAGAGTTGTTCTCATGCAAAACTAAAAATGACAAGGAGTAGAGTGGATACTCAATGATTTTATTATTTTCCTTTTCATTCTGGATAACCTCATTACCTTGTGTCAATTAATAAGTTAACACATTAGACGAATAACTCGAAGAGCATGGAGTGTCTTCATCGCAATTAGATGCATTACAAATAGTGGAGCACAAGGGATAGTGAGATGAAGAGGAGGTTCCAATAAGAACATCTTTATTTGGCTAGATCAAATTCCAAATCTAATTATTTCAAATCAAAATCTTCTCTAGGAATCATAAGATAACTGGTGCACCCGGGTATTCATCATCACATACATCAACAAAATCATCATCATCAGAAATCTTTTTTCCCAAGACTATAGATCTAAACAAATTGATTTCATTTGTTTCACTACTGATATTAGTAGATTGAAAATCATCCAAGAATGGAAGAGCATCATCCTGACAATGGGGACTTTGAGAAAAAGAAGAAATATCAAAGGTATCTTCACTTTCCTACCCTTCTACCTGTGTAATGTGATTGTCTTGTAACTGATTATAGTTAGAACCAACAACTTGAAAATCAAGAGAGTGTGAAGAACTAGTCGGTGGAGAAAATTGATCAAGAAGATAATGATACAAAGGGTCATGGCATATAGATGATAGAGAATAAAAAATGTCCCTTAAAGAAGTAATACTTTTAGTGGAACAAGATTCAAGATTGGGGTCAAGAATTCTAGTATCATCTTGAGGAGTGGAAGAATTAGCCTTCATTGTATGCTCCATGAACCACTCTAAGGTTTCCTCCATCAAGTCTCGATCATGAGAAAAGGATGAAGATTGAAGAGATGGATCAACAATCTAATTTTCAAATTTCCCAACTTTGGCATCATTGCAAGGAGGCACCCACATTAGAACTAAAAAAAGAGGAGGAAAAGGAGCAAAAGGAATAGTAGGTTCCTCCTTTGAAATTATAGGTGTTTCATGATTTACAAGAGTTGGGGGAGAAGAAACATCAATAGGTTTCAATTCATCGCCCAAAGAGATATGAACCAAGCACTCAAATTTTTGTTTCAAGAAATAGTAATCCATATCTACTTCCAGAAATCATAACAAAGGGGAAGGAATCGATTAGAAAAAAATCCTCAACTGAATCATTAGATTTCATTCTTAATTGATTGATTATTTTAAGAACATCCTAGTAGTCATACCTATAAAATGCTAAATGAAGCTCCTTGATGAGGTTTTCAAAAGAATGAATGGAAGTGCATGGTAAGGTATGACTCCATCAGTTAACTGGACCTTCAAGTGTGAGGCAGAAAATAATAGAAGCCAAATCTCCATAGTAAATTTCATAGTGTTGAAAAAACTCAAGAAAAACATATGCATGCTCAGTAATGGATGTATCACCCTCACTATCAAACTTAACTTGCATGCTCAGTAATGGATGTATCACCCTCACTATCAAACTTAAATTGATATAAGCCATCAAGTTGTACCATAAAGATGAAAATTTTACCAAGGGATAGGTTAGAGAAACATTCCAGGATTATGACTTGAGGAAGAGCCATTTAAGATAAGAGATTCAATACAGACTCAATGAGAAAAACTTGTTATCTAGCCCTCCATCTAGCGCCATTTGATGATGGTGCTGGTAAGTCAACCAAGGGGGTCTCCCCGATGAAAATTATCAATTAGACTTCACACCATTTGGTGTGGGAGCCCTTCTGGAACTAAGGCCCGACTACCATATATTCTTATAGATTTTAATTGGCTATAAAGTTCAACACAAGAGAGTAATACATAGGTAATTTTGGATTAGCAAGTGAATATGCCTTGTGGTTGTTTATTTGTGGAATGTATTAAGGTTCTTTTGTCGAAGGGGGAAGAGAAAAGTGAGCCTTTTAAGGACAAGTAATAGTACTAATCTAGAAAAGACACACGAGCATGACATATAAATGAATCGTTGGAAATCTAGTGAAATAGTTCACTTAGAAGCAACGATTATTAAAACACATACAACAAACCTTCAACAAGATAAGTACCAAAGCCACCAAAATAGTTCAATTTCCTTAGACATATGAAAACAACATACATCGCAAACATTCAAAGATAGTCCTACAATATTTACGACATAGCCATTAAAGTGTGTTGGCTTAGGGAGCTTCTGAATTAAGTAAAAGTTCCAAGATACATCAAGATAGTGAACACCACTAGCCCCAGTAGTGGAGCATTAGAGAAACCACTTGCTCCTCCAAAAGAACTATCTTCCTCTCTAATGTCTGGTAGGAGGAGGCAAGGTCAAAAGTCCTTTTCCTGAGCTATGAGGGTGTATATATAACAAATGGGGTGAACATTCACCTCCCTTGTGACTCTTGGACTACCCTCATGTCTATTTGACTTCTCTATACCTTTCGACTCCTTCATGACTTTTCACATTCTATACATGGCTCCTAGAATTCCACTTCACATTACATTTCATATACATTGAAATCACATAATCCACAAATTATGTGGCCAATGATGACATGACACTTTTACAAGATATGACAGGACATTGACGACATGGATGGCATGATGACATGGCAATGTCAAGTCATTCTTGTTGCTGTTATCTTTGAGTCTTCTTGAGAAATGGTGCATGTTCTTATTCTTCCTCCATCTGGCTTGAAAGTAAGGAGTCTTCAATGTGGTCTTGATTTTTTGATATTTTGTTTTACTCTGGTGTTCCTTCGTCTTCTCACCTAATGGTCATCTTATCTATTTACCTCCATAAGTGTCTTCTAACATGGTCTCCTTCTCATTTTCCTCCATCATCATCTTGTCATGATAAGATAAAATACCTGCAACTAAAAACCACTCATAACAAGCCAAGATCAGTCCGATAACTCCTAATATAAAATGTTTCATGAAATCACTTGTTAGGGTTGGAACTAGGTGACTAATTGACTCAAGTATTGCGCAGTTCCAAAGGACAACGTTCAGGACTGAGGCTTGAGACTATGCAATGTGCAATTTAGGATGGCCAGGGTCAAAGGATTAGACAATTAAGGGGTTCAAGAGGTCAAGGTCGTGGCTTTGAGGCTTAAGGTTTCCTAATGCGCAGCTCTGGAGGGAGAACAATCTCATGGATTGCGCAGCTTAAGGTGTCACGCTGGAGTCTTGAGGCTTAAAATTGAGGAATGCACAATTGTGGCTAACTGGAGGGAAATAATTGCATAGTTTTGGAGCTCAAGGGTCAAGGTTGGGCACTATGACTACGTAGTGCATGTAATGCCCCACTTAAATCTTATCCTACAAATTTTGTTAATGTTTACATTATTTGAAAATATTGAGAAATATAAGTCTAATATAAAATTTATGATTTCCATTATTCAAATTCCCCACTTACCTTCTCAAATTGAATATTGGGTAGGATATGGTCTCCTTCCATTATTTCAAAATGTATGTATTCATTTCACATTACCCAATGTACCCTCACATTTATTAAGGAGAAGACATGGTCCTCTCCATGTAATTACATTTCACATTCCCCAATGTACCCTCACATTTTCTTGGGAGAATACATAGTCCTCTCCAACTCATTATCAATATATATATTCATTTCACATTACCCAATGTACCCTCACATTTACTAAGGAGAAGACATGGTCCTCTCCATGTAATTACACTTCACATTCCCCAATGTACCTTCACATTTACTTGAGAGAAGACATAGTCCTCTCCATCTTATTATCAATATATATATTCATTTCCCAATGTACCCTCACATTTTCTAGGGAGAAGACATAGTCCTCTCCATGTTATATATATTCATTTTACATTCCCCAATGTACCCTCACATTTCCAAATGTACTCCTAGCTTACTTGGGAGAAGAGAAGTCAACTATAAGGATGGGTGAGAAGTTAATGGCATTAATGAGAGGTGGTTGAAATGGAGAAGGGAAGGAGGGTATAAAAAGGGAAGGGGGAATGGAGAAAGGGGATGTGTTTTTTTGGGGGGTCTTGCTTATGATTGTGGAGTTGGTTGTGATAGTTTGGACTTGTTATGATTTTGGGAGACCTTGGAAACCTATGGAGGTTTCTTGGGTTTGAGAGGAGGAAAGTATTGTTATCTGGTTTTGCACATTCTTCTTGAGGACACACTATATCTGGTTGGACTTGGGCACGGAGGGTTAGGGAACCTGTGGAGGTTTCCTGGGCTAGGAATTTGTTTCCTAGTTGGCTGGGAGGTAAATCCGGTTGGGTCGGTGAGAAGGAGCATTCAACTGGAGCTATAAGACAAAGGTATCATCATCAACTGCTGGAACAGGTATTTTTCCATGGACTACTCTTGTTAAGTTGATATCAATGGAATGCTCACCTTAATTTATGTTGCTTATGATAAAATGATAAGATGTTAAATGTTTAAAGCTTTGTGAGAAGGTCAGCAAGCTCCTTTTATTAATTTTAAATCAACAGGAAAATAGATCTGTTAGTGTATAATAGATCGAGGCTCTAATAATAGGAATCAGGTTCTTACACATGGTATCAGAGCCAAGTTCAACCTCTAGGACCTATGGACCCTTATTTTGGCTTCTTTCTCAAATTGTTAATTTAATTTACCTCCTCTTTCATACTCTAATTATTTTAAGCTCAAAAGCCCCTCCTTGGACTTTTATTTTAAAACCCTTTACAAAATGTGCACGCTCCTTCTAACAACAATCTAGTCATGTTTTAAGCCCCTTCACACTTCTATCGATTTTCCTAGACAAGGAAATCCATACTTGACTGTCTTAGAGTGGACCATTCACTGACCGTAATGTTTCATTATGGGGCCAGACTTCCTTTTCTAAAAAAAATAATAATTGAGATCCTGTCACTTGCTAATTTTACACCAATGTTTCATTATAGGGCCGCAGTGAACTTAACCTGCTTATATACACTGGCATAGGAAACAATCGAAAAGATGTTGTCTTTCCACATTCTGAGCACTCACAAGCTCTTAAGTAGATTCGTGAATGGCATTCTGTATATCAAGCATCTCACTGCTGGCTGGATTAGCTGAAGAAAGCCGACTATTCATGTTCCGCCCTTGTCCTCTGGCAACTCGTTGAGACTCACGCTCACTCCCTGGCCGCCTATATTGAAAACTAACAGGAAATTGCAGTGTAGCATTTCGTTAAGACCGGGACATATTTCCAGCATGCTCAATTGCATTATGCCTCTTCAACTCTGCTTCAGATCCAAAGACAACAAACTTTTTTTTTGCCATGCAATCATCATTTTCACATAGGAAGTGTTCTTGACTAAAGTGTGCCTCTAAATCACTGTAATTCTAATAAAGTGCTCAGGGTGCCTTCTTGGGCATATGTGGCAAGTGTAATGATCTCTTGACTTGCAGTCCTCTGTACTGGATTTCAATTCCCAAGGGGATAGGAATCTGTTCTGCCGTTGATCCTTGCTGGCTAATTTGTCAGTCTCTCTGAAATCCTTCTTAGCTCGGCTTGCACAACCTGAAGCCGTTGAGCATCAACAAGCTGCTTTGGAGATTCTGTGTCCTCTGCAAGTTGATGAATTAGAAACATATGGTAGGGAATTTGGGTTTCCACTTCCTGGAGACAAGATTCGACTTCATCCAGTTTGTGTGCATAGGATTCAAAGTTATGTTACCAAAGTTCGTAGCCAAAAGGGTTGTTTCTGGCAGAAACCCATCCCAAAACCGAAACCACAACAGCGATCCGAGTTGAGTGCCCACTTATCGTTTCCAAATAGGATACCCATTGCTCAAGGAATGGCCAGCATTTCTGCAGGGCGTTTCTCACAAGTTTCACGCCTACAAGAAACGGCCAATAAATAAGCCCCTAGTTCAATTTTCTATTATTTAAATTGTTGATCGATAGCTTCTGGAAATAACTGCGTAGAGTGTAGGAGATATCGATCAACAATATGGTTTCCAACTGTGAAAACCTGCACACTCAGATTTCTATCATTCAATTTTAATAACAGTCTCCATTTCGCTTTCGCTATACATGTGATGGTTCATTGACATGGGAACAAAATTGGAACTGTGGGTGCTTTGCGCGTGGTTGTTGAAGAGACTTATGGCATTTTGAGTAAAGGTCAAACTTTAGATCCATAAAATTCTCTTGTTTCTCTATCTGAAGAAAATGCACATTCTTGTTGACTGCATATATTAGCAAAAGATGAGACTTGATCTTTGAATAAATGCAATGAAATTTTCTGCGTACTTTGTACTAAAACCCTTAAAAAGCTGAGAATTTTCATTGACCTCCAAGGCCTGAATAAACTGACAGTAACATATCCATTTGCGACTTGAGGCATTCGAAGTAAACCTTCAGCCATGTCTCCTTTTGTTGTTCTACAGAAAAGCAATTGAAAGCACATTGACATCCATATTGTTTCAAAGAATTCCTGCTCCCAAAGAAAAAGTCCCTCTTAATAGCCCCAAAACATCTGTTCTTGTAAGAAAAGTTTGTGCCAAAACTGCAGTCATTCATGCAAAAATGACTGGGTTGTGAGTGACGATAGACCGCACATGGAATAGCAACCCAGTCTGCCATTTTAAAAATCTTAAAGGATTATAATAGGTGAGGAGCAAATTGACAATGGATCTATAAAGTGTCCAGAGGATCAAATCTCTTGAGGTGCAAACCTCTTTTAGAGTGTAAAACTTGAAAAAAAGGTTTGCACTTTCAAGAAATTTGATCCCTCGTATGTCCCTGGTGTGTGTATATATATATAACATAAATAATAGTACGATTTCTTCAGACAATTAATCAATTAGCTATGCTATTACAATATATGCTTCGTCTCTCAACACAGGTGACTAAAGCCAATATATCAGCCTTAGTACCAAACACAAGAGTCTATCTTTCATGCACATGTCAATTCTAGCTGTAAGTTTTGTGACTGTACACTTTGAAGTTGGCTGTCAATCCTGAAGGAGATAGTTAGCAGAGTCATCATTAAATGTGGAAATCATCTGATTACTTAAAATTTAATATAATGTTACGTCAATTGGGTTTGGGTCTTGCTTGGGTGGTTAAGAGAATAAGGCTTACATTTAATAATAAAAGAGTCACTTACATACTTTTATGTTTTTGTAATTTTTTTTTCTAAAGCAGTCTACCCACATTCATGACTTGGTCAATGAGTAACCCTACTTCATTGTAATAATTACTCAAGTGATTTTTATAATATCATATTGTGTTAGTTGTGTGTATTTTCCTTTGTGCTTACACCTATCTCATTTTTTGAATATGGTATCAAACTGGGAAGACCAAAATCTCAAGTACAGGGAAAACAATTTGAATGGGTGCATATGCTACTCTGCCTTGATTCGAAACTGATCTGATCTGAGGCTAGACATTGATGGTGGCAGTTTTTGAGTATCTGTTTTGAAAGCATACAGATCCAAGAAGGCTGCAATCTGCAATCTGTTATACAGGCTGCCATGATCTGAGCATAGTAGCTGCTGGATCGGGGGCCAAAATTGCTGTTATTTTGAATCACTATGTTTGAAAAGAATTTTGTTAGCAATGGAAATCATGCACAGATGTGAATCCAAAGGGACACAACATTCACAGGTAATATTGTGAAAATTTTCCAGCTGTTTCATTTATTTTTAGTGGAAGGAATCCAATTTCTAGATTCAGAAGGGCCAGAGTACAAGCAGAGACCTTTTTTTGAGGGTTTTCTATTTCTTTTAGATTTTTTTGTAGGGTTTACACAGAATTTGGTTTTTCAATCGAAATCCCATTAGAAAAATATTATGCCCTCAAATTCCACATATGGAAAGTAAAAATCCAGATGCGGCTGATGAACAAAAATTTGTAGGGAATAGTAAATTGGGATGAGAAATCATTTATAGATCCAAATAAATCAATGGAAAGGAAAAGCAAAGATTATAAAGCCAAAGCCATTATTGACCTTGCCTTCTGAGATTTTGAGTTACACCATGTAGATGTGGAAAATCATCCAAGGAAATCTGAGATGGTCTGAATAGATTGTTTAGAGAAAAAGTAGTAACAAAGTTTTCTCTAAAGCTTCAGTTATTCAGAAGCAAGATTGCTGACAGAGTCACTATGGTCACGTAAGCAATTTGAAATCTCTCATTAGATAGATAGCAGAAGTCAATGTTATGATAGATGAAGAGAATGCTGAAGTTATTTTGTTAAACAACCTACCTTATAAATTTAGCATTGTCATTTTTATTCTTAGATCAATGCTATTAGAACTGGGCTGGTCATTAATGAATTGATCAACCCCAGAAATGTGAATCAGACTGAAGCCATAAAATAAAACTGAAAACAAGTGGTCAACCAAAAAATACGTAAAATATTTAACTTTCGAAAAAAACATGTGTGTGTCCAAATCATCATACACAAATAGGCAAGTTTCTTATATATATGGCAAGAGTGCATATAGTCAAAATAGCAGAGTGCAATTTATCTCTGAAAAACAAAATACATGAACACAAAGGCAGATCTAAATGGCCTCTAGACTCTAGAGTCCAAAATATCATTCTACAACAAATGACTACATATTATCAAAATAATTGCCTATAGTGGGATCCTCATCATCAATATCACCCCCTAAGCATTAAAATAAGATAGAAAAAACTTAACATGTCAAATCATTGATTTTGTTAGAGTGATTGATACATTTTTACCAGGGTCATGACATAAGAGTTCAACTATCAATGCCACCAACATTGAAGTACATAGAGGGCTTGCTGATCTTGATTAAATGCTTGTTGCACACTCTCATACATGTCAGAATCCAATGAAAACGTTGTAACACTGCCAACCTTAAAATCTTGAAAATTGTTAAGTCTGTTGAGTTCTGAATGAGATCTAAAATTCTTTTTTCTCCATATGAAATCCAGTGAGGTTGGAACCACTTTTAAACATATTGAAATAATTAATGGTAATGTTAAAAATTTAAGTAAAAGGAATGTTCTTTTACTTTAAGAATTTAGCATTAGCATTAATTACTAGGGTGAATGAATTAGAAGGGTGGGGGTCTCTTTAAATAGCATTAACAAAGTCTTAGGATTATGTATTGTGCTTGCAAATGACTTATTATTTTGATTTTTTCAATTATTATTATTTTAAATTAGGTTGCGATGGTTTTTGGTTGCACCGTATGACACAACATGGAGCTAACCTATTTAGTGTTTTAATGTTGTATGGAGCTAACCTATTTAGTGTTTTAATGTTGTTTTGGTACAAAACGGGCAAAAAATGCTTTTGAACGCTCATGCAAACCAATTTTTTTGCAAAACTACTTTGATTGGGTGCTCTGAATTGTTTCTGGGTAGTTCTATACTATGTCATATAGTGTATTCGAGGATCACTGAAACCTAATTATTTTTAAAAAGAACAATACAATAAGTCATTTGTGAGCACAATGCCTAAACCTAAGGCTTTACTAATGCTATTTCAAGAGAACCGCACCCCTCTGATTCACTCACCTTAGTAATTAACGATAATATAACATTACCATTAATTGTTTCAAGATGTTTGAGTGGTTCCAACCTCATTGGATTTGTATGAACAAAGTTTGTATAGTGAGAAGTTAAATACTCCAAAAGACTTGGAATATGAATATCTCCATTGAAGATACAAGAATATATATTAAAATGTATATATGAGAATGATGTGAATGTTACAAATGAGGTTTGCTTATATACCTAGGCAAGTGTCTCTCCATGAAGGGTCATGTCTTTAAGAAATGCATTTTAATTAGTAATGACTATTTAGTTAACTTTATCATGAATATTATTGTTTACATTGATTTTATTATTTTATATAAATTGTATTCATAACATTGTCTTCCTCTTCAAAAAGATTTCTCCTCAAAGTTTACTGATGAAAGGGCTTGATCTCTTTTCCCATTTCGAATATCTTCTCATCTCAGAACTTTTATTTTCATTGATACAAGACAATATGATCCTTGGAGTGATAAATAAAATTACCGAACTAAGAAGGGATCTAACCATCCTAAGTTAATATTCTGTGGAATCTTGCGGTGATTGGAAACTTGTGATGAATTCACTAGCCATTTGGAGAGCAAGGATGTAGGGAAATTGTCTGGATTGTACAAACTTCAGTATTCCTTGGAACATAAGTTTGTTGTTTATGTTTTAAGTGATATTGGTACATAGATTGATTGAAAAGTCTGCTCTTATGATTCAGATGTCGATAAGGAGTTCTTCTGTTTTGACTTTTCTTTATCATGTGTGTGGCAATTTCCTGATTTACTTTAGGTACTGTCGTTGTTGAGTTGGCTACTGAATCATCACTTGGAATTTCCATTGTTTGAACTGCAACATATGAATATGTTTAAACTTTTATTGGTTTCTCATTTTTTTGAGTTGTGATATCGATTGGATCGATATTTGTTCTTTTATCTTCAACTTGGACTACTACGATTGGAGACTTCAATACTTCTTATTGAGTAAGTTGTTCTAACTTGTCTTCTAGTGACTTTTGATCGCTTTTAAGTTTCTTTATTTGCGTAAGAAGGTGTTGTCGCATAGGTTGTCACGACAATGCTCAGACCGGACGCTGTCACTTTGATCCCCGATCTCTCCGTTTGAGCCTGTCTCCCACGGCTAAGGGGGGTAGACCCTGAAAGGAAAGGATGACCAACTGCGAACCAGTTGGTTTGGGAGACATGAAAGAGAGAAGCACTAAGTAGATTTATTTAATTTGATGGACCAGTGCCTTATGGGTTTGGTGTTAAAATGATCACTCAACAGATGTTTCAGAAATGTGGACTGTGCACAACAATCATTTAACATCAAATAACTTTGAAAAATGCAAGATATCAGTAAATTCACAATGCTTTTAACAATGATCTGGCAAATTAAAAGGAAATAAACTCTGAAAAATATGACCATGTAAATTAGCGCATCAACCTGATATTATATTTAAGCATGCCAAATCTCATAAAGGTAAACGTTCATCCCACATTAAAACTTTAATCTCAACAATGCAAAATAGGATATGATAAAATTTCCAGGCTGAGACTTTAACAGGCAAAATATTTCCACGATGCTAATTTTTGTGCTTTTCTAGCAAATTTGAAAGAAAAAATCTGAACTAGAACAAAGCTTAAAATTCTAATCTAAAGAAATAATTTTTTTATATTTTCTAATATTTATTTATATATATATATATTTTTATTTTTAAAACAAATTAAACCAAAAATCTATTGTATTGAACAAATTAAAAAAAATAAAAATCTAAACCCTAAAGCAAAAACCCTAAGCACCTTTTTGTGACTTTTAAATTTTATTCTAAAATCAAACTCTAAAAAAAAAAAAAGAACAAAAATTAAATTTTGAAAGATCAAAACATATGTGCGTATATCAAAATAAAAATGAACCTTTAAAATCTAAACGTAAATGTCAAAATTTGAAAAGAAAATATGAATTGAAGCATGTTATAACCAAATGATATGTGACTAACCCTAAACAAAAGGAAACGAATTAACTTAACACTTAATAAAACTAAACTTATGCCAAAGATATGAGTGTGGCTTTTGTAGGTCCGAACGCGGGTGACTGAGCTTTGACGGCAGGCAATGGCACAACACGCAGGGGTTCAAATTTGCGTCTCAACGAGCTGCAACCTTCTCATTTTAATACTTGCAGGCTTGCGTGTGGACCTGGAGAGCTGCGGATGGGACGAAGATCAGGTAGATGGAGAGTGCGGGTGTGTGGAGACTGTGCAACGTGAAAGGAAAAGCCAAATTCAAATCTGAAGGCAGCCTGTCAAAAATTTATTCAAATAAAATGCAATAACCACGATTTTGCTGCATAGGTCAATGGAAGAAGCTGCGGATGAGGGTCTGGACACAGTACATACGCAGGTTAGATTATCGTTTTGGCTATGGCAAACTCTACGGAGCGGGCTAGCAGCAGTGACGGACGGAGAGGGGAGTGAGTGCATAGAAAAACAAAACGACAATGAAAGCAGGGCCTGCGCTTAAAGGCCAAAATCTGAAAAATTGCGGGTAGACTTAGTTAAAAAAAAAAAAATTTACCTGGCCCGTGAATGTAGTCAGACGCCAATGGAAACAGCATTTGCGTGCATCATATTTACCTCAAAGAATTTGAAATCGAAATTTTCCTTTGTTGTTGGAAAGTCTGATACCAGAAGGCTGAGGATACACGCTGGCTCCTGATTTAAAGTACAGGTCTCTTGACTCAGATTTAATGCAACCGATGTTGAGATTTTTTATTTTTTATTTTTAAATCTGAAAACCCTTGGACAGCGAGACAGCAACCCAGACAAAACTCAACTTTCCACCAGAAATCTATCTCAGACCTGCAAATGGAAATCAAAACCCAGAAGACACATGCCAAAAAAAAACTTGTAAATCGATAAAAAATTTGGAATTACAGCTCTGTAAAGCCAAATATGTCAGTGATTACTGAAAAATTTTAAGAAATTTCAGATAGCTAATGAAATGCTTTAGGAAAATCTCTCATGCAAATTGAGAAAAAAGACTAAATGATTAACCCAGGGTCAAAACCAGCTGGGCTCTGCAAAAGATGCTTATGGGAGTTGGCTGGTTCAGCCTAGAACTTCCCCTAACGCCCACTGATCTTCAAGGGTTTTCTGCACAGCTCACTTCAACCGTCAAACAAGAGAGAAAAAGCAATACTAGATCTCAAACATAATGGAGATACCTGCCATTACATCAGAAACCCTAATACTACTAAAACCCTAGCATGTGAACAAGATACCTATGCTCAACAACACTCTTCATTAAGCTGTCATTAGCGGCTGAAAATTAAAATATGCAGGAAAAAAATTTGCTCACAGCACATTAAGAGAGTAACACCAGCAAGCTTTTGACCCCAAAGTCTTCTTTATTAGCACCAGAAAAAAGATTACACGAGAGCTTCTTCAGCACAAGACTCAGATCCAATGATGATCTCAAATGACCCCTAGCACCTTACTTAAAGGAAAAAATCCCAACGGCTAATTTGAGTGATCCATGTCAAAACGATATCGACCGTCGATGAGGATCAAGACATCTCTTAATCTCATCCGTCGAATTAAAATATTCAAAATATTAT